>ML779989.1:188710-231121 GCA_009831015.1 Picea engelmannii
TGTCTAATTACTCAGATGAAGTATGGTTTCAAGAGATGATGCAGTTGATGGTGATGGTGATGCTCATGATCTAGTCATGAAATAGTCTAGATGACTATATTGATGCTACCGGGTAAATGGTATGTTTTGTGCTCAAGTCCATTTTACTTGTAAATACCTCCCTAGCTAGGAGGGAGTGTTAATATTATGGTACATGCGGGAGGTATTTACCTCCACGTGTGAACCTGACGAGAATAGAAGACTTCGGAAAGCAAGAGAAACCCTAATGAGTTGGCTGATAACCCTAGAAGTCTTTTCGGCTCAAGAAGATAATTTATATTAGGTTATTAGCCTCCAAGAGAAGAAGTCGGCCAGAAATAATAATAATATACTGAACAGACACATATCCAGAAGGAGAAGTCGGCCCTAACAAATCTGGCAGAACCAGTATAAACACAGGGCGCCAGTTCTCATTTGACAGCATCTCAGAATTGCAGTTCCCAGTTTGGTGCGCACGTGTGGAGGAGAGCTGCAGGTGCAACTACTGCAACTAACAGTTTCAATGTTGGCTTGGACTATCTCTTGGCTAGGGTTTGGACTATCTGATCAACTATTGTTGGTGTGCTATCCTTGGAGGAAGATGCACTACAGCTTGTTTGGCTATCTAGCCTAGGGTTTGCTTCCGGAGTAATTCTCAGTCAAGGTTAAGGTGCTCRGAGGGTGGCTTCGGCCTATGGTTGGGTGACGAGGGTATCGTCAATGGTAAAACGAGCACACCATCTTCTATATTCTAACAACCCTTGATTCAGGTTACCTTTGCCCCCTTCTCTTGCTACTTGTTCTCTTGTCGAGACATTTGAGAGGTAGTATGGGTGATGAATACCAATGAAGATACTAATGAGGATGGGTTTCAGGTAGAGTTCTTCAAGCATGGTCTTCATGCCCTGGATAGGCACATGGCCGACCTATTAAACCATGTTGTCCGTACATGTTTTCCACAGAATTTGTCGCATCACACCATTCACCCAATCCATAAATCGATCCCTAGTGCAGACCCAAAAAATTACAAATAGATCATGGTGGGACACACGTTCTCAAAGCTCTATGCTACGATCCTTCACATGAAGCTCTCTAGGGAGCTTGAGGGGAGACACCTTAGAGCTAGGGGACAAGTGGGGTTCAAACTTGCACATCAAACCATAGACCACATTGTTACACTCTGGGCCATCATTAAGGAGGCGTGACATCGCTCTTCAAAGTCTATTGCTGCTTTGTAGATTTTAAAAAAGAATGCGACTTTGTTCCTCACGAGGCCCTATTCTAGAGGCTTAGAGACATTGGCATTTCGGTGACACTCTTGATTGCCATCACGTGCCTGTACGAGTTAGTCCTTCGTCGTCTCTGCGTTGCTCACAGGATGTTTGATTTTATTAGGAGTACCATCGGGGTCAGACAGGGGTGCCTCCTATCCCCCACCTTATTTGGTATCTACATAGTGAGCTAGAGTCCTTTCTGCATGATCATATCTAGGATGACGATGGGTGCCTTCTCCACCAAGTCTTGATATCTATCCCACTTTTCGCTAATGATGTGGTCCTCTTGGCCTTGTCTCCAAAGGTTATTTAGAGACAGCTAGATGCTCTAGCACTCCTTTGAGTTTTGACAATTGACGACCAACCTGGGTAAAACGAGGGTTATGATCTTCAATGGGTTGAAGAATATATTTCCTTGACTCCACCAGGTCTTGATATCTATCCCACTTTTCACTGATGATGTGGTCCTCTTGGCCTTGTCTTTGATGGGTCTTTAGAGACAACTAGATGCTCTAGCACTATTCTTTGATCTTTGACAGTTGACAGTCTGTTGGATTTTTTATAAAATTAGTTAGCATTAGATTTACCATAGCAATTTAGATCTTCTTTCAACATTCAATAATCATATACTAAAATATAAACAAGCACAAGAAAACACAAAGATTTATCCTGGGAAATCCTTCTTCACAAGGGGAAAAAACCCAACAAACTTTTCTTTAGAGAGAATATCCTTGCCAATACAATATAACCAAGAACTGACTCTATCCACTAGAGCAAACTAACAAGGAAGAATACTTATTTCCACAAGAGATAACCCAACAATGCAGCTGCATCAAGACCTAGCCAGAGCGTTAGAGTAATTTGCCTCCACCAGCGCATCACCAAGACAAAAGATCAACCCTAGCTAGGGTTATGAGGAAACCCTAGTCAAACTGCGCCCTTCTTCCTTCCTCCTTGACTGGATAGATGCAACTATTGTTCTCCACAAGACTTGTGCTATAGATGAGTGAGTGTGTGTCAAATGAGGAAGGCGTCACCTTTATTTATACTGGACTAGGCAGGTGTCTTTTCTGAGCAGTTGTCTCTTCAAGTAGGCCGACTTGTCTTCTGGAAATTATATTTTCACTTTGTCTTTTTCTTGTGGGGCCGACTTTACTTCTGGAGCATTATATTTCTTCTTTATTGTTATTCTGTGGGGCCGACTTCTCTTCTAGGATCTTCTAATTTCTTTCGAGGCTTCTTTGATCTGTTCAATGGTTATTCTCGGACTTCTTGGCATTTTCATCTTTAAGAAAAGTTGTCACGGAGGTGAATTCCTCCTGCTGCTACCAAAAACATCAACACTCCCTCTTAGCTAGGGAGGTATTCTCCATGATGTTCTCCTTTGGTTTTCATAGCCCCGCAGGCTATGCCATGGTCTTCAGACCATGCCATGGTCATTCAGACCATGCTACAGGTGGCATCATCATGTCACACATGGCTACAACCAATGTGGACCTACCAATCTCGTCTAGGGGCTACAACCCGCTAGAGAACACTACGACTACAACCTCGTAGTGTGTGTCATCATCTTTAAGGGCTACAACCACAAGACGTGTCCACTTGGGCTACACCCCAAGGGATGATGGGCTACAACCCATAATATCCCAACCGACCACATGAGCTACACCTCAAGGTCGTTGGGCACCAACCTAGTATGTGATCACAGGTCAACCCAACTCAATCCATCGAGGAGTACGACCTGGAAAAATATCCCAACCACATGGGCTACACCCCAAGGGTTGCTGGGCACCAACCTAATATAATATCCCAACCGCTTGCGCTGCACCTCAAGGGTCACTGGGCACCAACCCAGTGTAATATCCCAACCGCTTGCGCTACACCTCAAGGGTCACTGGGCACCAACCCAGTATAATATCCCAACCGCTTGAGCTGTGCCTCAAGGGTCGCTGGGCACCAACCCAATATATCGTCACAGGTCAACTCGACTCAGTTGATCGAGGAGTATGACTTGGAGAATGTCTCACAAAGCTGATCATACGAAGCTGTAACCATCAACACTCCCTCTTAGCCAGAGGGGTATTCTCTACCATTCCAAGTTTTATCATGGAAGTACTTGAACTTCGGCTTGGCAAGGGGCTTGGTGAGAACATCTGCAATCTGCTCATCTATAGGAAGGTACTGCATCAATACTGCTTTCCTCAACACCATGTCTCAAATGTAATGAAACTTGATCTCGACATGTTTTTTTTTTGAACTGTCATGAGACACTGGATTCTCCGAGAGCTTCACACAGCTCTGGTTATCGCAATGAATCACGGTGGGATCCAATATCTATCCAAACAAGCCTGCAAGGAGCTTTCGAAGCCACACTGCTTCGCGTACTGCCATACACACTGCAATATATTAGGCTTCTGCGGTACTCAAAGCCACAAAAGTTTGTTTCCTGCTACACCAGGAAACCACGATAGACCCCAAAACTGAAGCAACACCCGGAGGTGCTCTTCCTGTCCATAATGCTCCTTGCCCAATCAGAATTAGCATATCCTTGCAATCTCATGTCAACACTGGAAGCATATCTCAGGCCATATCCAACTGTGCCTCACAAGTATCTTAACACATGCTTCGCAGCTACCCAATGCAATTGTCTCGACTGACTCATGAACTGGTTAAGTGCACTCACTACATAACAAATATCTGGTCTGATGTTAACCAAATACATCAATGATCCAATCAGTTGTCTGTACATAGTTGGATCAATCAAGTTTGAATTGGAAGAAGGCTCACCATCGGTGTAGCCATGGACTTACAGTCCAACATCCCAAATCTCCTCAAAATCCCAACTGTATACTTCCCCATCAACAACCTTATAGTACAGGTTGGCATCAACAACACTCTTGCTGAAACCCAAACTCATCATGTATCTATCAATCCTCGCATTCCAAGCTCGAGGTGCCTGCTTGAGTTCATACGGGGCCTTCTTCAACCTGCACACATGGGACTCCTTCCCATGAATCACAAAACCATCTGGCTGCTCTATGTACACCTCTTCCTCAATCTCTCTGTTGAGGAAGGCTGTCTTCACATCCACCTGATGTAGTCTCCAACCCATGGCTGAAGCAAGAGCAATGATCGTTCGAATGGAGGTGTACCGAGCAACAGGAGCAAATGTCTCCTCATAGTCTATTCCCTCTACCTGAGATATTCCTCTAGCCACAAATCTCGCTTTGTGCTTCTCCATGCTCTCGTTAGTTGCATGTTTGATCTTATAGATCCACTTGGAAGTCACCACAGACTTCCCCTCAGGTCTCAGAACAATATCCCCCACATCATTCTTCATGATGGACCGATACTCCTCCATCATGGCACCTCTCCATACTTGCTGACTAGATGCCTCCTCATAACAGGAAGGCTCAAAATCAATGAAGTGGCTCATTGCTGCAACATAGCTCGAGAATCTCTGAGGTCTCTTGCTCTCTCTGAGAGTACCACGGGGAGTTGCAAGTCCCTTTGCCTCCTGCAAAGTCTGGCGAGCCTATGCATGCCTTTTCCGACCTACTGCAATATCTCTAGGAACATCAACTGGATCAATAGGCTCAACTGTCTCAACGAGCTCCCTCTGAACTGCTGAAGGGTGAGGGGGAGAAGACACCATCTCCTCCTGCTTCTCACTGTCAATCTCCATGTGAGATCCTTTAGACCTTCTGAAGGCTACCTCCTCAAAGGAAACATCCCTGCTCACCTTAATTTGTCTCTGACCTGGGATGTAGATCAAATATGCCTTCAAAGATTCACTGTACCCAATAAATGTACCCTTCCTGCCTGAAGGGTCTAACTTTGTCCTTTTCTCCTTGGGTACGTGAATGTATACAAGACACCCAAATATTCAGAGGTGTCCAACCACAGGCTTCACTTCGGTGAAAGCCTCCTCGAGAGTCATGTTCCTCAAAATCCAAGTCTGAAGATCACATAGTATAACTATCCACTCAAAGAAGCAACTGTCATAGGCCCACACAAATCTAAATGCACCAAGTCCAAGGTCCCCTTGGATCTGCTGTCACTGCCCGAAAAAGATCCCTTGGCATTCTTGCCAAGAGCACAACCTATGCAAATGCCATCATGCTCTACACGGAGCGCTGGAAGACCTGTCACCATCTTCCCTAGAGCGGGAAGAGCTCTATAATGCAAATGAGCAAGTCTCCTATGCCATAACTCACTCAGACTGATAGAATCATGCATTAGGGCCTGAATTGGTCGAATTGGAAATTTGTAAAAACTCCTTTTCTGGTTAGATTGCTTTATGTCTCAAACTAGAGACTATCTAATATGTTGTCTTTTGCAACCATAACTATAGCTCCCTCTCAGAGCTATCAATGGTGACCTGCCTCCGTGGTAACTTGCCCAGAACAAGAAATAAGAACAACATCTTCATGGCAACCTCCATGGGATTTAACAAGATAACTTGCCTGGAACAAAGTCAACAACCTAGAATATCTCCTAGAGGAGATCAATTTAGCTTGCAAACAAGTGCATCTCATAATGATCATAACTTCAATAGATCATAATACAACATAAGATCTCAATAATGCCATAACAACTAGAGGCATATCAAAACAATCGAACTTGGAGTCTTCACTTCCAGGGAGGGTGTGTTGTTTCTCTGATTGTACTGGATCTGAGATCCCTTTGGATCTCCATATTGATGTTTGGACAAAGGTCCCTAGTACATCCCCTGCAAACACATTCATGTTATAACTTATATACAAGTGCGTACCTCTGAAATTTGTAGCACCATTCAACTTGTCTTCTAATCTCAAGGCTTGCACAACTGGCAACCGCAACTGCAACTGGCAACTGCAATTGGCAACTGCAATCAGAAATTTCAACTTTCACCAAGTTGTAATCTGAGACCACTAGGAGGTGCACTAGGGTAGAGAGAGCTGATCTAGGTAAAAATTATTCTCAGTGTCCTCCAATAGGTTGCTCAACGAGCTTGACAAGGTTTAGGTCTTGAGCAACGACAAATTGCAGCAATGTGGTAAATCTTACGATCTTCCTTCCAATGATTGCATTGTTCTGAAGGTAACCAACTCTAAAACCATGTTGGATTTTTTATAAAATTAGTTAGCATTAGATTTACTATAGCAATTTAAATCTTCTTTCAACATTCAATAATCATATATTGAAATATAAACAAGCATAAGAAGACACAAAGCTTTATCCTGGGAAACCCTTCTTCACAAAGGGAGAAAACCCAACAAACTTTTCTTTAGAGAGAATATCCTTGCCAATACAATATAACCAAGAACCGACTCTATCCACTAGAGCAAACTAACAATGAAGAATACTTATTTCCACAAGAGATAACCCAACAATGCAGCTGCATCAAGACCTAGCCAGAGCGCTAGAGTAATTTGCCTCCACCAGCGCATCACCAAGACAGAAGATAAACCCTAGCAAGGTTTATGAGGAAACCCTAGTCAAACTGCGTTCTTCTTCCTTCCTCCTTCGCTGGATAGCTGCAACTATTGTTCTCCACAAGACTTGCGCTATAGATGAGTGAGTGTGTGTCAAATGAGGAAGGCGTCACCTTTATTTATACTGGATTGGGCAGGTGTCTTTTCCAAAAAGGTGTCTCTTCAAGTAGGGTCGACTTGTCCTCTAGAAATTATATTTTCACTTTGTCTTTTTCTTGTGGAGCCGACTTTACTTCTGGAGCATTATATTTCTTCTTTATTATTTTTCTGTGGGGCCGACTTCTCTTCTGGGATCTTCTAATTTCTTTCGTGGCTTCTTTGATCTGTTCAATGGTTATTCTCTGACTTCTTGGCATCTTCATCTCAAAGAAAAGTTGTCCCAGAGGAGAATACCTCCCGCTGCTACCAAAAACAACATGGTCAACCTGGGTAAAACGAGGGTTATGATCTTCAATGGGTTGAAGAATGTATTTCTAGGTCACTATTTCTTTTTTAGAGGAGAGGAGAGGAGATTGAGATCACGAGCACTTATACTTATTTGGGGGTACAATTCTTAGGGCCTCACTTCAGTCTGCACATGTGCTTCAGCCCCGAGTCAACAAGGGGTACAAATCCTCAACCATCCTTGAGAGGCAGTGTTTTCGACATTACTTTTAGGATATTTTTTCCTAGTTGTCCCACAATACTTTATGGCTCAGAGCTTTGGGGGCCCTATTTGCTAGAGGCTGATCGAGCTTCAGTCGAGAGAGTGCAAACCCTTCTCCTTTGACGCATCATCAAATGCAAGCAAACAATGCCCCAACACATCATTCTTGTAGAGTTTGGTGCTCTACCCTTTCGGCTTGAGATCGTGTTCAACGTTGTTTCTCTTTTGCATTGCATTTAGAGTTTGGTCGACTCGACAAAGGTTCGAGATCGGTATCCGTACCTAGCCTATTGTTCTTCAGAGATCATTGCTCTATTTGGCCCTCTTGGTCACACTCGATGTTGGTTTGCAGGGGTCTTATATCTTAGAGTTGGTTGGTATTTCGATAGATCATCTTCCTCTATTTAGATACTCCTTGGATGCACTTTCCCATGTCTTACCTGCTAGACATGAGTTGAATAGGATCATCTTGTTGATGATTACAGTTGCGTGAGACATCCTCCAAGACACAGACTGAGTGAGTCGGCTTGTGAGAGAGCCCATGAGATGGGTGTGTCATTCATCTCTGAGACGGAGATGGAACGCTGTGTGCCCCTGTGTGGGGAAGATGCCCATGAGATGGGTGTGTCGTTTCTCTTTGAGACGAAGATGGAACGCTGTGTGCCCCTGTGTGGGGAAGATGCCCATGAGATGGGTGTGTCGTTTGAGATGAAACGATGTGTACCCTTGTGAGGGGTGAAGGAGCCCATGTCATGGGTTTACTGTTCTCCTCTGTGTAGAGAGTTGAGACGATGTGGTACTCCAGATGATTCTCCTGTGAGACTCAGTGAGATAGAGATCTGTTGACTAGGACGTCCTTGTGGCTGAGCACAAGTGGACGTGATCCTAGTGGCTGAGCACTAGTGAATGTGTGTCCAGATGATTCTCCTGTGAGACTCAGTGAGATAGAGATCTGTTGAGTTGGACGTCCCTGTTGCCGAGCATAAGTGGACGTGCCCCTAGTGGCTGAGCACTAGTGGGTGTGTGAGATCCCTTGCTATATTGTCTAAGAGTTAGATTTACCTGTAACCCTAATTGTGATGTAAAGGGTACATGTCGACCCCACCATAAAGTGAAAGATAAATAATGTAAAAGATAATTAATATGGTAATTATTAATTATATTATGAGTTATTGAGGTCGACCCTGTTGTGCCAATAGACACCACTTTTGATGTATCCAGTCTAGTATAAATAAAGGTGATTTCCCCATTGAGGAAACACAACACTCATGCGATTTTTGGAAATTTCAGCAAATACACATTTTAGGGCTGAAGTGCGCACCTCTCTTGGGCGCTAGCCTTCTTGGTTTTTGAGAGCACCCTTTTGTGTGCTAGGTTTATGGTGTGGGAGGTCTTTTTCTTAAGAATATAGCAAAGGATTGCTGGGTTTTCTTCCCTTGTTGAGAAGGGTTTCCCGGGATATTTCTTGTGTTCTTGTGCATGGTATTTCTTCTTGTGATTTTGGTTATTGCAACAATTGTTAATGGTGTAGTTGCATTTGTTTATGGTTCAAGTAAATGCTAAAATTGAAATAAACCTCATGCTTGAGCCTAGCAGAGTGAAAATTGAACAATCTGAGACAAACTTTACAAGCAATTTGTGCAGGTCACTTGGACAAACCCTCAATACAGTTTACATCCAAATATGGCCTTCTATGCTGAGCACTTCATGGAGGTGAGGGACGAACTAATTATCCAACCCCAAAATACTTCTCGTCATTGGGTACACTCTCTTTGTATTCCTTTGGGTCAGTTTCGAGTGGGTCGCACAGGCTTCAAGTTGAGATGGATCACTAGATTGTCTGGGTAGATAGGATCTACCAACTGTGTCATCTTCGAGAGGTCATGTTAGAGGAGCACTTCATCTTCCCTTGCCCCATCGACTATGAGATTTGGAAGTTCCATTGTTTGTTTAGGGAGCCTGATACCCTCTCCAACTTCTTCAGGTGCCTCACTATAGATGCACAACCTTATACATGTAGGAGGCCCTTCAACTTCAGGCCTATACTCTTCAGCCTCCTTCTCAACCATATTCCACCCAAATGGATTACTTCTTTACGGTGCTCACATCATCGAGGAGCACCAAGAGACAGATTATGGCTCCAGATCAGTGAGGACCCAAGAGATCATCCCCCCTCTGCAGAGATCTCAGTGGCATGGCTAGACCAGATTCCTTACCAGCAAGAAGATGAGATCATCCAGGGCTCAGCGATGTGTGGCCCCTTCTAGTGAGTAACTCATGCGACGATCCATATCTTCTATCACCTCTTCCTTTGGAATCATTCTATCTTGAGTTTTCTTGATTTTGCCTTGGATGTTAGGAGAGATGGATCTAGGGAACCATGACCTACCTACATTACTTATGTGTTTTCCAGTGCTTGGATCCATCCCCTCTGTACCTCTCTCTTCTAGTGCAGCGACCCGTGCTCGGAGTTGAGGGTTTTTCAGGCTCTAGCATAGATTTCTCATACTTTACTTCTTGTATCTTGCTTGTTATAGGAGCCATTTTGGCGCTCTTGCTTTGTAACAACATCATTGTACTCAACAATCCCATTGACCTACTCTTGTGGTCATATATTGGACATTAATATAATTATCTTATCTATCTTCTTCCAACAAGTAACCTAACTTCCTGCCCTACCCCAGAATCAACTAAAAAATCCCAATATTTCATAAAATTTGACAAATCTCCCAAGATTTTTTCTTGAATCAAAACAATCTCAGGCTTATGAAGATCCAACAATCTCTTCAAGTTTAATTTTTTTGTATCATCGTTGAAGCCCCTAATATTGAGGGACATAATAATCACAGACAACCCTTTTTAGGGTCATGGCTTGCTCTAAGGACCACTTCTAATGCCTTATGCTTCCTTTGATAAATTTCCTTCTTGGATTTGTTTTCAGCTATAGATATATGTGATTTCCTTCTTTAATTAGAGATAATAATATCTTTGTGTCCATCCAGGCTTAGGCCAACTTGATATCCCTCCTTAAGCAAAGCCAAGGTAGATTGTTTGGATCTCAATGGGTAGTGAGCTTGATCAGGGATGTTTGGTCCCTACTCAAGGAAAAAGACAAATTTACTTTCACTCCCCTATTCTCCTTATTGGACACAAAGGTCTTAGAAGCCCCAACTTCCCCTTCCAAATTCTTAGAATACATCAACCTAGCACTGGAGAGACAACATCCACCCTTATGTAGATTCCCTTTTTATAATTTCTAGAGATGAATCCTTCTCATTAACCCCCAAATCTGGCCAGGAGTCAACATCTAAGGACTGGGTTTTCAATTCAATGAAATCATAGTTTGAAGGAGAAAATAAACACTTATTAGAATCTATAGGAGGCGGAGCCTTCATGGATGTCTCCTCCCAAGTTTCATTCGTGGTTGGCTTAACACTATCCATCACCTCAGGATAACTTGAGATTGAAATCAAATTTGCTCATTCTACCTTTGATGACCGAGCTTGCTTTGAATTTTCCAAGATCTTTCCTATGGCCCCCTTTGAGACTTCCCGTACTTCTCGTTGAGACTTTGGCAATTCCTTTCTCGGAGAACAAAGTACAGGTTCTGTCCTATGCCAAATCTTTTTTGTGAATTTAAGAGCACATTCATTAGCCAAATGACCATATACATGGTGGCCTGCACAATGAAATGGGATGCCAACTGAGTCATGAGCTTGATAGTGGGTCTCACTCCAAACCACAATACTAATTTCTTCGCCCAATCCATCCCTTGAATCAACCTCAACAAGAATTGAAGCTATTGAGTAGGACTTGGAGGCTGCAACACATGAAACTATCGTTGGCTTCTAGAAAAGTGCCTACACTATTGCCTATGGTTCCGAAGACATCCATTGACCAAAATTCCAAGGGCAATCTGGGCAACTTATCCATTTCCACTGCATTGTAGACTTCTCGGAATGTGGGTCAAAGCACAGCCTCCACTTCTTCAGGGTGAGAGGAGTGTTACCCCTCATCCATTGCTTCTCTAATATTTTTACCGGGTCTTTCTCTGCCCTAAATATGAGAGCAAGCCAGCCTCTCACCAGAATGTAAATTTGGGAGATAGCCAAGCTGTGGTTCTATAGTTCCTTCAAGGTGGGCTTGGCCATTTGGCACCCAAAGAATATACCTTTCAGAGATCTATCAATCATATTGACTACATTGTGCATTTTTTGATATCTTCCCCAAGGACCAAGCTCACCTTCTGCTTTTTTTTCACACTTTTTACCACAATTCCCTTGACTGGCTTGTGCAGGGTCTTTCCTCTTCAACCCACCATCCATGCCTTCTGCAACATCAGGTTCAGATTTTGCTACTGCATCACCTCGAACTCCCACTTCAGCTAACCTGAAAGCACCCCTGATTGGATAGCCTCCTTTAGCGACCTGCTAAAGTGATGAATGTAATCTAAGAATGAAACATCCTCGGCAAGCACAGAGCCAGAGACAAACTCACCAAAAACTAGGCTGCAGGAGTTTGGCGAAGGGTTGGAATTTGGGCCCAGTTTCACATTAACGACAGAATTAACGCCAGTCTTGTCGTATTCATTTCCGGACTTGGACTTCAATGCAACCGGATTGGTTACGTTAGCCCTGACAGATCCGAGATTGGCCTCTGATCTAACCTCCTCGAATGTGTATCTATGTAGAGGACTAAGGTTTGCAATGTCCTTATCCACGAAGCGAAAGACATCCTATGGCCTAGAAACCTTTTCATTTTCTAAGAATTGTTAACTGAATGGGTCCAAGGAGAAGATGGGACACCCTTCCAAAGGGTTTCGGAGTAATTGAGTAGCTTCTTGTCCCTTTCCATCGTCTGGAACCCTACTCCTGCCAGTTGAAATTTCATGCTGCCTTTTGTGTTAGGATGTGATCCATTGATTTTTAATTTTTTCTGCACCTGTCTATGCACACTATAACATATCATATCTAGGCACTTGTCCAAAATTGTTCAAAGAATTCCATGAGTTGCTATTTGTATGATTTCTAATAATTCTTGTGCATTTATTAAAAATCAGATATAGATAGTACCCAGCTTTGTGCTAAGACATAATTTTCTACCTGTCAGTCGATGCATTAAAGGTTCCTTGTTAAGGATCCTTTTCATGTTTTAAGCTAGCTGAATGCCTTAATGACACAATTGTGCATAAGCCTTAATAATGATGTAGGATTTGGCCGTTAAATTCTACATATATTAAAAGGTGCACCTTTACTCTGTACACTTGAGATTTTTTCACATGTTGAATGTTGAACACATGTTTTGTTACTGAGCAACACTATTTACAAGCATTTCAATGCAATGCTGTTAAATTTAAGGTTTTTATGTTGTACTATTCTTTACTGACATACCTCTGCTTTGGGTTTTAAATTTAATGAGTCTGCAGTAGATAGATGGTTATATACTACTTATATATCGATACCCACAATTTTGTGCATGTATTTGATATGAAAACCCTTTGTTTTTTACTTAATGAGCTGGACATTATCTACAACTACAAGCAACTACAGGGTTAGGTTGTACATAATCTTTTTATTCTATTTCTATGTCCATCTTTATCTAGTGACTCATTTCTGCTCTGGTATTTCTGGGGAAGTAGTAAGTGAGTGTTTACATTCTACTTGTATTACAGGAGAAATGCAGAAAGCGTAATCATATTCTAAATATATTCATTTATTTGTGAAACTGGCTTTGATTGACATCTTTATTTACATCGTATCTTGTACGTTGCTAGGAAATTTGTTTGGCAGAAAATATGAACCATGTTTACTTTTAATGTTTAGTTTGTGCTTTTCATAAACCTACAGAATTTCATTTTATTTCTGTTCTGTCATTCAGTTAGTGTACAATGTCTTCTCTGAATCATCAAATTGACACTTGAAAATGTGAAAGAACAGTATACATGATTTCTTCTTATTATATACTTAGCTTTTATTGAGTGTTTAATATAGATTTGGAGAGCCTTGATTGATTTTAATTTTTTATGCTTCTTGGTGTTGTACACAGACAGTTCGTTTCAAGAATGAACTGGAGCGAAACATCACTATTAAGCTGGGATATGCTAATGCAAAAATATATAAATGCGAAGATGATCGCTGCCCTCGACCAATGAGCTACAAGTAAGTCGATTTTCTTTCTTGTTTCTGCTCAAAGTATTTTAATAGTGTTGTGCATTGGCTGCACCTGCTACTCCCCAAACATGCTTCTTTTGTCTCATTACATTCAATTATGCTACTGAGCTTGCGAAGATGTCTGAGGGATGCTCCTGAAGACAATGATCATCCTCCTACAGATGCTGGTTTAATGCCTGCTGCTGCTTAAATTGTCTTTTTATTGAAATGTGTGAACAGTTATTTTTGTGCCTTAAAGACAGTTACTATGTTTTTCATGATTTTCTGTCATGTGGCTTTTTGAGGACAGTTGCTTTTTAATTGTATGCCCAAGTGGTGATTTTGATATATAATATGCTCCTGGGCGGACTAGATAGCATATAAGGGAATTTTAATCCAAATTATCTAAACTTGTGGTGCCTGCCACACGGCCTGGCTTGTTTCGTAAAAATGCCTGCTTTGTACATGTAACATAACTGATTTTATTAATAGTTAAGGGAAGCATAGTATATGAAAAAAATTATGCTTCTCCACCAAATAAGTACAATCATTCAATTTGTTCTTTCTCATATTCTCTTGTTCGAGCAGATGGACTATGTTTTCCTGGCCCTTTTCATCCAATGCTGTTTTCTATAGGTTTTTCATCTATGCTCTATGGTAAACTTCATTGACTCTGTTATTTTTGGGTTTTGGCACATCTGTATGGTAGCAGGAAGCTGAAATAAGAAATTAAGATAGTATGGTAAGATGGTGAGGTATATGAAGTTGAAATAGAAGATTTGTTTGATAATATTGAGCTGAAACAAAAAGATTGTATCAAGATAAAGGTCATTTATCTTAACATTTTTGATTGGTGAATTTGAAAATAGTTTCCTCTATCAGATTCATAAACATTCGGATTTCTATAGTAATACAACACAGTGATCCCATTCTTCATCTGGGTGAAGATTATGGATAAGCTCTAGGAACCAAGCAAGTGGCAGATCCTTGTGCCAATGTTTTAAAACTCAGCTGACTCAGTCTTGGACTTGGCCGAGTTGACCTAGTTGATCCTTAGGGTACCAACTTGGCCTTGAAACTGATCAGGGACTTGTTTGGTACTGAATCAGCTGGTTCATTACCAAACTCGTCCAACTCAGCCGAGTCCGTATCTACTTGGCCGAGTCAATACTTGTTTGGTTCCCTACTTTTGCATTCAGTAAAATATTGTGTTAATGTGGCTTAAATAGTGACATCTTCTACATGGTTTGTATGTCGGCTATTGGTTTGTAGTGGCAAGACTTTGGCACATGTTCTCCTTTATATAAATAACAAGTTCTATATGTAACAATCAATTCAAATTATAATTTATGATGTAATATATTGCAAAACCATTTTGGGGTAGCTTGGACAGGTGCTTCCGCATTAGTAGTGCATAGCATGCGGAGGTGTTCAAGTGACGCTCTCTAGATCTTTAACTTTATAATTGCATTTATAAAGTTAATGTGGCTTTTATTTAATGACTAAAGTGACTTTTTTATAAAGTTGAGTGACTTAAATGATTTAAGTCATCTCAACAAGAGATTAAGTCACAACTGTTGATCTTGGGAAGGAAAGATCTAATTTTGACCGTTGAGATTTTAGGGTTAGGGATTTGGTCATTAAGAGATTATAAAAGCAGATCTAAGGAGAGTTAGAGGCACACATTGGAAAGAGTGAGTTTCTTGGAGCGCTGAAGAGTAAGAAGTGGAAAAATTTGCAGCAAGAGAGGAAGGGCGGATTCCTTCTAAGGGGCAGCACGAGGATCAAGGTAGCTTGAGGAAGGCCGTACATCAACATAGGAGGGCCATACTTCTGGGCACACAATTTGAGGAGGCATATCGCTGCATTTAGTGGGCCCTACAGGTCGTACAGAGATCATACAGTGGCTGTACAAGTCACTGACCGTTGCAGCAGGATTTGGCAAGAATTTCGAGGCCATACAACAATGTAAGGTAGCCGTACAGGTCATACAGTTGCTGCAAGCTTGGCACGGAAATCAAGGGCTGTACAGGTCATTTATTGCTGTAATTTCCAGCTTGCTTTGTGGGCACATTAATCAAGAAATCTCTTTCATGACTGGTTTTCCCTTCGGTGTTTTTCCAGGGGCATTGCCCAGAAATATCTGTGTTCAAATGTGTGCTGTTTATGATTCTGCTGTGCATTTTCGTTAAGTAAATCCAGTGTATTTCCATTGATAAGTTTTTAGATTTGGAACATTTTATTTTTCGTGCAAATAATCTGCGTGAAGTAAATTTATTGAAAGTGGAAATCGTTTCTAGGTTTAGTAAAATCAACAGTTATCTACTCATTGCCATTTTTGTGCATTAACTATGTTGTGGTTATTTGGGTTTCTTATTCACTTCAACATGGTGTTTAATATCATGATAACTCAAAAATCAAACACAAAGGAAACCAAGATTACTCGAGAGAGTTCTCTGTATTGCATTGATTAAAATGAGGATTGAAAGCCTCCTTTAAAGGGTTACATACTAGTCGAGTCAGACCATTTTATGAATGTGGGATAGATTGAGATACACACTAAAGTGAAATCAATCATAAAATAACCTAAAGTCAAAATGTCTTTTTTAATGCCTATGTCTAATATCTAATTGACCATTATTATTCTAAAATTTACAGTAACACCCTCCCTTAATGGTTAATCTACTAACTACACCAATTTTATTCCAAATTTTAAATATCTTTTAGGACCCAAAAACTTGGTAAAAATATCTGTAGTTTGGTCCAGTGTTGATAACATTGGCAATTTTTCGCTCATGTTTGAAAAAATCGCGATTTTTTTGTGGCCGCCAATTTTTTGGCCCGAAAAATTCGCGATTTTTCCCCTTTTTTGCGAATTTTTCCGATTTTTCCTGATTTTTTCCAATTTTTTGCCGATTTTTTTCACAAAATATATTTTGTATTTTTTAATGTTTGTAGTAGTTTGCCGATTTTTTCGCTGATGTTTCCGAGAAGATGTTTCCGGACCCTCGTCGATTTTTTGTTGATGCCGATGTTATCAACACTGGTTTGGTCCTCTGTTGGACAATACTGTAGCTCAATAGATCCATCCTTTACAAGTTGTTTAATGAAGTTAAAATGTATTTCAACATGCTTGGTATGCTCGTGGAAGATTAGATTCTTGGCTAGTTTGAGCTCCCCTTGATTGTCACAAAATAGTGGCGTTGGCTCTATCTGTTGCATCTTCATGTTTGAAAGCATCCTCTTTAGCCAAATTGCCTCACATATTCCTTTCATTGCTTGATATTATGCTTTAGTTGATGAAAGGGATACTATGTGCTGCTTATTGGTCCATGCGATTGCACCCGTCCCAGAGGTTGAAGACATATCTAGAAGTGGATTTTTTTATCATACACAGAACCTGTCCAATCTGAATTTGTATACCCACACAACCTAGGGTTGTTGCTTCTGTCAATTTTTACAAATCTAATTTCAGATCTGAAAAATACTTCCAAGTGACCTCAAACAGTAAACCCTAGGGCTGTTATCACTGAATAAGTTTACACTGAAATTATGACAGAAAATTACAGCAACGGAAACATAAGGATCAGAGAGAAACCATTCATGCACAAGAGACACACAAATTTCTGTTCTGTAAAATTTTCAGATTCACAATTTCTGAGGGCAAAACAACCCTCTCAGCAAACCACAAAACCAAAAAACCTGAGGACAAAACAGTCCTCTCACAAAATTACAATTTCAACAAATTTCCTTGAAGTTGTACGACCTACTGACGTCAACTGTACCTTCACACGTGCGAACCTGTTCTGTTGTACAACAGTCACGTGTCGCTGTACGAACCTGTTCCGTGCCACACATGCAACTTCCTTTTTTTTCTTTTCTGTCACATGTGCACTGTCTTTCTCTCTCCTCTCACACGTGTGAGCTCACATGTGTGGCCTTCTCCTTGGCTGAAAAATTAGAAAACAGAAAGACCAGAAACCCTAGGTCAGATTTGCCAAAGTGCAGAATTTCCTTGCTGAAATTTTCACCCAATCTTCTCAACACAAGTGCTCACTCACTTATGCTATCTCCAGAATGTTACAATGAAATCTCCTTCACATTGCCTCTCCTTTTATAGAAGTCTAATGAGTGAGTTTAGGAACCCCTTCTAAACTCAACATTAAATTAGAATTGTTTATTCACACACGTAGGTGTAAAACCCCAACATGTGGGTGTGAAGCCCCAAGACAAGCCCCCAACACCAATTTCAAGCCCCAACTCCAATCCAAAAGGGTTTTCACCAAAACGAAGATTCTCACATGCTCGACACCAAGGGCAATGTGAGAATACCTGCCCGAAGCTATAAAACATCAACAACTTCTACTATAACGGATGCCAAATTCAAGTTTCCCTTTCACATATCTCAACTCTCTTCACTGTAATCCAATGTTGTACTTTTGGTGCTATAATGAATAAGGAGATGAAGCTTACAGCGTAGCTCAAATTGGACCTAGTGGCTCTAAAGTATATTGAGCTCCCCACTAGTTGCTTGAAGACTGACTCATTAATTGCCTTAGAGTCAGTCTTGGTTGAAAGCTTTAGCCCTTTCTCCATAGGTGTAGATGAGATTTTGCAATCTATCATTCTGAACCTGTTGAACAAACTCTTGGCATGTTTTGTTTGTGAGACAAAAATGCTGTGACCTATTTGTTAAACTTCTACACTCAATGTAGGAGGCCTAGATCAATCACGTCAAAATCTTTACTCATATTATATTTGATTTGTTCAATAGCACTTGTCTCACTACATGTAATAATGATGTCATCTACATACATGAATAGTAGAATGATATCATTACCTATGCTTTTGACAGGCAAATTAGAATCAAAAGGACTCCGTTGGAACCCTTGTTCGTCCAAGTACTTGTCAATTTTAATGTACCGTGCCTTGGGTGCCCACTTTAGGCCATATAGAAATTTCTTCAGTGTGCACACAAGATTCTTCTTCCCTGGAACTTAAAACCCTGTAGTTGATACATGTAGACTTCTTCCTCCAAATCTCCATTGAGGAAGGCACTCTTCACATCCATTTGATGGACCTTCGAACCAAAACTATGTTGCCACGGCTAGAACTAATCGAATGGTGCTCATCTTTACTATATGAGAAAAGGTCTCCTCGTAGTCGATGCTCTCTTGTTGTGAGAACCCTTTTGCAACCAATTGTGCCTTGTACTTGTCAAATGTGCCATTTTCCTTGTACTTGACCTTGTACACCCATTTGCAGCCAATGAGTTTCTTCTTTGGTGGAAGATTTGTGAGATCCCAAGTTTGATTTTTCATTAGACTCTCATGCTTGGTTTCCATGGCCTTCTCCCATTCAATTTTCCCTTTTTGCCTCCTCGAACACCTGTGGCTCATAAACTCCTTGAGCATTGACCATTAGAGCAAAGTTGACCATGTTAGGTTTTTGCTTACTCTTGCCTCTCGAGATTGTCCCTCAATCATTTCATCCACTTGAAAATCTCCAATGGTGTTGTGCCACCACTTTGGCCTCTTCTTGAGATCTTCCTATGCATGTCCTTCGAACACTGATTCGAGCTATGTGCATCAGGTCTAGAAACATTATTGGCTTGGGAAACTCCTGATGCTTAGAATCCTCCCCCATTTTAGGTGGAGCTGCCCAAAGATTGACACCTGGATCCTTAGCCATAACGAGCTACTCTACGATAATTTTGATCTCTGGAGAAGCTTTGAAAGGCCCTGCTTCTTCATCAACTATGACATCTCTGCTGAATCTCAATTCGTTGGTGTCAACATCAACCAACCTATCAACTCTATGACTGTGGTTGTACCTTGTGGTTATCGATTTGTTTCTCTTAGGGTCTAATTTGGTTCTTTTCTCTTCAAGAATCAAAGCATGGACAATGAAACCAAAGACCTTGAGATGATTGACTTTGGGCTCCCCCCTAGACCATGCTTCCTTTGGGGTCTTTTGCTTCACCACCATTGTTGGGGAGTGTTGACGGGCGTTTATGCATACCGTCAACGAGAAGGGAAGATCCGGACCAGGGTTGTCTATTTAACCCAAGCCGTTTGGGATAATCTACCCTGATGGGTTTCATGGCTCCGTTAGCCAGCTAGGATTCTATAATAATTAAAAGATGTAAACTAACTAAAGGTACAATCCTATCAATCAATAGATTAATACAATTGCTTAATTAATAGTAGTATTATATACAAAAGATATATACAATTACAAGGTTTAAATAAAGCCTCATGAAAATGATTGTTTTCAACTAATGAATTAAAACAAGATGAAAAATAAAGGGAACTATTTTTATACTATAAATGACAAAATAATAAACAATGAGTGAATAAGATTATAAATGATATAATGTTAATGGACAAAGCATTTAACATTTAAATGATGTAATCATTATTCATTCGCAAATCAACAAATCAAATAAAATATAAACTAACCTGATGCTAATCAACAGTTCTAAGCTAGATTCATCTTTCTGTATTTGTATAAGCTCCACTTAACCTGTGTCAAGTATAAATCTATGACAGAAGCGAGAACGATACTTGCTGAAACAACTCAAAGAAGTCTTTTATATTCCGGAACAAATCTATGATGACAGAAAGACATTGATTTTATCTCATGTGACTTTAAAATGTCCAATAGCTGAATATGAATTGCCAACAAATGGCAACTCACTGGGCGAAGCAGTGATCTCTGAACTGCCAAACTTTCATCTCAGGGAAGAAGAATAAGACGTGGATATAATTGTAAGCTGCTTTGAAGCAAATCCATTTTCAGATTACATAATATTAAGATTAGCTCAGATTTGAAAAAGATTACCACAAAATCAAAAAGGAAGAAAAATATTGTTTTTACAGAGGATTATAACCTGAAGATGTGTTTCGATCAAAAGGTAACGATGTTTATAAAAATGACTTCAATACCGTTGACAGAGCCACTGCTGCCAGCAAACGTTTATAACCTCGACAGGGATGTCATTTAACCCACTCAAGTACTTTAATCCATCCAATAGTTGTCTATTCATGATATATACTCTCGTAGAAAGTTGAATTATAAGCACATACCTACAATCTCTTGAACCCGACATTGCTTTGCTGCCAGCAGGCCTGTTCAGTACCCCGACGAAGTTGCCTTGGTATCATGCTTGCATTTATTCGCTGCCAACAGGCCTGTTCAGTACCCCGACGGGTTTACACACATTTCCCACACTTAAGTGTTTTCATCCCTCTTACGCCATTTATAATGATATAATTTAGAGCGTTTGTAAATGACAAAGAGAGTGGGGTGATACTGGAGATTGATTATAGGACATGTATATTATTGATCACTATTTATTTTCTTTCAGTACTGGAAGTTTTATCATGGTTTAGATAGTTTAGATTTCAATTAAGAAATCATCTAGAGAATGGGGAAGCACTTAAAAGTGATCTTTTAAGAACAGGGACGGTGTAAAAAGTCTAAAGATCATCGTAATTCCCAAAGATCTCGACATGTTTCATGGGTAATACTCCGACAAAGACCATTTAGGATTTCATAGTACTCAACTGACTTATAAATCAATTATCTGAGCTGAACCTTAACATCAGAAACTGTTTGAACTGATTCAAATTGCTTTTTAAAAAAAAAAAAACACAAGTCTTAAAATGAATGCTTCTTTCGACAATCGCTCTTTGATCAGAAATATATTGATTCAAAAAGACAGAGAAGAATAAAACTCATTCAAAGTAATCAAAGAAAACAAAAAAACACACAGCAAACCAAATCATATTTTATTAATGGGATTCAAAATCAAAAGTACATAGAAAAAAAACAAAATCAAAACAACAAAAGAAAACTTCAAAAAATAATTTGACCAAAAACAAAACTAGGCCAACCTCTCATAGAAAATGAGGATCAAAAGGAAGAACTACAAATTTCATAGTTTTGCATATAGGTAGGTTCGTTTCTTAAGATAGTGATGCTTGATACATCATTTTGACCAAGCTTATTATTAAAAGTCACAGAAAAATCCTTAACCAGGATGAGTGTAATTACGTGCAGTGGTAAGCTATGTTTGTTAGGGTAAAACTAATGTGAATTAAAGATCAAATCCCTAATCTCTTTATTAATGCTTCATAATATTTGAAATCGTTGCATGATGCTGCCAAGTTTTGATAAAGAAACATTTAATCAAGACAATTGCGAAAAGGAAAAAAAAAGGAATTGAAAGAAAACTTCCCTGACAACATTCAGACGATGGTTCTCTTTTCATAGCCACATGCCTTCATAACTGCATTATTCAAAGGAAAAAAAATGAAAAGGCAAGAAAAGCCCAAAATGAATCTATTCCTACACCTACTCTAACTTCTACATAGATCAAAATGCTAAGTAAAACCGTATTTCCAGTGCATCCACAAGAGCATCTTCAATCCTGCAAGGCATAGAAAGTCGAAAATCAGAATAAAAGAATGTAGTATTTGTAGGTACGAAAAAAATATGTCATGCTTACCTCCTATATATTCATTTAAAAACAAAGCAAGCACGACTTTACCATTCTTTTGAAACTTCTTGATGTATGAATCCTCCAACCATTCTGCAATCTTGTTATGATATGGGTCATAATGGCATGGAAGGATGTAAGTTTGGAAAACTTGTCAATATTATGGGGACCTGACATAACCATCGGTCAAGGCCGAAGTGCCCCATCCTCCTGACAATTCTTCAAGTGTTCATCAGTTTTTTTACATGAAGGACCTACAAAAATCATGTCATGCTTACCTCCTAGATATTTAGGTAGAACCAAAGCAAGCACAACTTTATCTTTATTATGAAGATTTTTTAGATATGAATCCTCAAGCCCCTCTAAGATCTTGTCATAAAAATTAGGATGCGAACTATTGTAGATTTTTAATGACAAAAATCAGCAAGCTAATATTCTGTGATACACTTAGCAACCTAGAGATAACTGTCTTCATAAATTTCAGAAATGCATAAAACCCATATTCAGAAATTTCTATAAGCAGGAATACACATTGCTAAGCAAAATATGCAGCGGAAATACACAGTGGACAACAACCCATAACTCACAGAAATTTAGGCAAATGCCAGGCAAGACCCCAATGTGGGGAAACCCAACGAGAGAGAGAGATTTATTATTCAGCTTCAGGAAAGTACATATCAGCAACAAAACAACATTTCCAGCCAAGGAAAATACCTCACAGCACCAAATTTGTCCCACAGAAATCTGCCTCGTTTTTCGTGCCAAAACCATACCGCTGTCTAGCCTCTTCCGTACCTCGTTTTCCATGCCCATAGTCCACTGTACGGACTATTCTGTACGGCCCAAAACAACCACTGAAAATTTGTCTCGAAAACCATGCCCAAAATTGCCTCGATTTCCATGCCAAATCCGTATGACTGTACAGAATTGTACGGACTGTACGGATCCGTACAGTACGACCTACAACAAAAAAATATTTCAGCCAAAAATTCACAGAATTTTTTTCTCGAGAATCGTGCCCACTTCCCCGAAAAACGTGCCCTCTTTGCTGTTCACTTTCCTCTCTCAAGCATTCTCAGAAAATCTCTCTAACTCTCCTCCCGATGTCTTCTCAAACATTCGACATGTCTTGCGCACTGCCCAATGCATTCTTTTATAATCTGAAAATGACATTTTCCCCCCAAAAGTGTCTTTTCACCTTCCCCAACCCTAGATCCAAAGGCCAAGATTAGATCTTGCCTTTTCCAAGATCAAGTGTCATGATTCATTCCCTCCAAAATGTCTCATTTAAAATTAAAGTGAATTTCACTTTATTACATAAGTGCTTTATGATAATAAAGTCACTTTAAAAATAGAAGGTACACTTTATTAAAAAGTCACTTTAATAAAAGAACCACTTAAACAACTTTATAAAAACTATTACAAAGTTAAGTTTCTGGTAGTGTAAATATTAAGGTAACATCCGCATACAAGACAAAACATGCGGAGTACCTCCTGAGCTGAAAAGCTAGCACTCCCTCTTAGCGAGGGATGTACTCGTCGCCATCTCCATCATCTGGTCCCATCACACTGTGCTCTGTAGGAGCTCCCTCTGAACCTGGAGCCATCCGCAACATCTGCACAGAACTTGAACTAGAAGATCTTCTCCTGGCAACCTCCTAGAACCCTGAACTCACTTCATCTTGAGCATCGGTTCGATCAACCTGGCTGAGCCTTCTGCCAGTGCTCAGAAGAGACTTGCACTCTTCTCTCGGAATGCAAGACTGATACCTTGGCGCCACTGCAGTCTCAGAAGCCTCCTCACGCTCCTCATCCGACGCTGAATCATATATCATAGGCTGTCCTCTCAACATATACAACCTATCCACCTGGTTACCGATCAACTGCAGCTCTACCGGGTCCACTCCCTCTCTATAGATAAAGACATGTTCCCTCTTGAACAATACGCAATATCCTACATCCTCCAAGGCTGAGACTGAGAGCAAGTTAATACTCAACCCTGGAACAAAGAGAACTCCATCAATCTCCAAGAGTCCCCCAAACTCGAGTTGGAATCTGACATTGCCAACTCCACGTACAACTCTCGCCATACCACCTTCATTTACCACCTGTCGGCTAGGACCAATCTCTGTGAAGTCTGGGAATACTCGCCAGATTCGCGTCATGTGGTTAGAGGCTCCGCTATCCACAATCCATCTCTAACATCACCTCCGAATCCTCCGCTGCCGACACTGGAAACTAGGGTAACCAAAGAAAATTCCCTATCGAACTTTGAAGCAAAGTCCTCTATGGCTGCTGTAGCAGCTGTCTCAGGCCCCTTTGACTCCTTCTTCTTCTTCTTCCTCTCAGGACAATGAGAGGCAAGGTGCCCCAACTGGTTACAACAATAACATCTGACTTTACTCAAGTCCCTTCCAGAACTTCCTTTTTTCTTGCTCTTTGCCACAAGAGCAACATTCTCATCAACTCTGTCTGTCTTCTAATCACTGCTCTGAGATCTTTCTCGGATCTCCTCTTGAGTGAAATCATCCCATAGTCTGCTCCAATCTGGTAGATGCCCACGACCCACCACGCACTTCACGAAGACTTCCCAATCTTTGGTGAAGCCATTTAAGGCTATCCTCGCCAACTCAGAATCCGAAATGACCTCTCCAACAACTGCCAGCTCATCTTTAACTTGAGCCACCCGGGTAAGATAAGAAGAGACACTCTCCTCCTTACCCATCTTGGTATCATGCAACTTAGCTTTCAAGGCCATCTTTCGGTTCTCGTTCTTCGCCTCGAACAAGTTCTTAAGTGCATCCCACATCTCCTTGACAGTCTTTTTCTCAGCCAAGTGTGGGATAAGGTGATTATTCACCCCATCCAGAAAAATCCTTTGAGCGTTGGCTTCCTTGGTCTCATGCAAGTCCAAAGCAACAGTATCTGCTGCGGGAGCTGCTACAACAGAGTTGACATAGCTATAGATCTTGTTCTCCTTGAGAACGGCTGACAAACGAACCTTCCACTGCAAGTAGTTGGAAATGCCATCCAATCGATCCTCATATCTAATGCTTGCAGCCATATTCCCTGTCACAACTCAAGGAAAACAATCACACCCTTTTGCCCAAATATCACACTGCCCACTGTCACTCAGAGCCCAAGCTCTGATACCATGTAGATTTTTAATGACAAAAATTAGCAAGCTAATATTCTGTCATACACTTAGCAATCTAGAGATAACTGTCTTCATAAATTTCAGAAATGCATAAAACCCATATTCAGAAATTTCTATAAGTAGGAATACACATTGCTAAGCAAAATATGCAGCGGAAATACACAGTGGATAACAACCCATAACTCACAGAAATTTAGGGAAATGTCAGGGAAAACCCCAATGTGGGTAAACCCAACGAGAGAGAGAGAGATTTATTATTCAGCTTCAGGAAAGTACATATCAGCAGCAAAACAACATTTCCAGCCAAGGAAAATACCTCACAGCACCAAATCTGTCCCACAGAAATCTGCCTCGTTTTTCGTGCCAAAATTGTACTGCTGYCCTGCCTCTTTCGTATCTTGTTTTYCGTGCCCACAGTCCATTGTACGGACTGTTCCATACGGCCCAAAAACAAGCAYCGAAAGTCTGAAAAAACCGYCTCGAAAACCATGCCAAAAATCGCCTCGATTTCCGTGCCAAATCCCTTACGGCTGTACGGACTCGTACAGACTCGTACGGATCCATACAGTACGRCCTCCCATAGTACGGATCAAGAATCATGCCCACTTTCCTCGAAAAATGTGCCCTCTTTGCTGCTCACTTTCCTCTCTCAAGCTTGCTCAGAAAATCTCTCTAACTCTCCTCCCAATGTCCTCTCTCGACATTCGACATGTCTTGCACACTATCCAATGCATTCATTTATAATCTGAAAATGACATTTTCCCCCCAAAAGTGTCTTTTCACCTTCCCCAACCCTAGATCCAAAGGCCAAGATTAGATCTTGCCTTTTCCAAGATCAAGGGTCATGATTCATTCCCTCCAAAATGTCTCATTCAAAATTAAAGTGAATTTCACTTTATTACATAAGTGCTTTATGAAAATAAAGTCACTTTAAAAATAGAAGGTACACTTTATTAAAAAGTCACTTTAAAAATAGAAGGTACACTTTATTAAAAAGTCACTTTAAAAATAGAAGGTACACTTTATTAAAAAGTCACTTTAATAAAAGAACCACTTAAACAACTTTATAAAAACTATTACAAAGTTAAGTGCCTGGTAGTGTAAATATTAAGGTAACATCCGCATACAAGACAAAACATGCGGAGTACCTCCCGAGCTAAAAAGCTAACAACTATGACTTCGACGAACTAGATCTGTCAATGGGGAACACATCATAAGAGGATTCATGACATCAATTAGATTATTGGTTTGAACACTTCCTTTGATGAGATGGATCATTTCAAAACGCGAAGCATAATCATTAAAATTCGAACTAACCAAAGAATGAATATGCAATGTAGAATATTTGATCTCCATGAGAATGAGTGCATTGTCTTTTTCAAAAATAAATCGTGTAAAATCATCTTGCAACATGTCTTTTTTCCATGTGAGTGATGAAAGTGAAAGAGCGTCAAATCCGACTTCATAAATGTTACGTTCGAAATTAATTTTACCAAATCTTGGCATATTGAAAAGATCTGATTGTGATGGAAAAGAGTAAGATACCGTGGGTAAAGTATCGTGTCCACCAAAATCTAAGAAGACATCGGGATATAAAGAGTAAAAGGAATCAGAAATGAGCACATGAAAAGAATCTTTTGAGCTATGATATTTAACAATGGTATTCTCAAGACATTCCTCTTCACTTTCCTTAAAACTTTCACTCTGTTTTGGTGATAAATCCTTCAACATAATATGATCATCTAAATTTGCCTCATGTATGATGGACAATTCAAAACTTTCATGACAAACATCTAAACTTTTCTGTGGATAAGGTATGATTTGTGGATGAAGGTTTAAGGTTTCTTCTTCAAATTGCAGATTTAAATCTCTAATCAGTTTCATAGGAATGTTAGAATGCTTAAGATCATTTTCATCACCTAAGTGTTCTTCAATAACTGAATTTAAGTACTGATTAGAGAAAGAGTTAGAAGAATATGGACATTCACCTTGACCCAACATCAAATCTTCTTCCATGATGGTCGAGGATTGAATACACAATGATTCAGAGGAAAAACCAGTTTGATTATCAGTAAGAACCTTTTCAATAGATTCTACCTCCCTTGCTTATTCAAAATTTTCGGATGGGTTTCTCTCATCCTGCAAACAAATTTCTTCTCGCAATTGAGTGATGGGATTTGTAACTGATTCATTATTTGCGATTGAAAATGGTTGGATGAAAAGGGCACAAACATTAGAGAGGAGATTTAGTACAAATGACATTCCATCAAGTTGAAACTTACAGAGAACATGATGGATGCTTGTTAAAAATACCTCTGGAGATGAATTGTCATTGATTAGTAAAGCCTGAAATTCTTCACATAATTGATTGTAATCATAGATTTCAAAAGCATTTAAAGATTCCTCTACAAATTGAAACCAATCAATAATATGATATGCTGGAAAAGACTCAAACCAATGTTTAATCCGACCCCTAAAAGTAAAAGCGAACAATTTGCATAAAACCTTTAAATCAGAAATATCATGCTTGATGCATTTACACCAAAACTTGTTAAGATGGTCTTTTGCAAATACATCCCCCCCACCATCAAAGGTGAGTTTGGACAAGCGAGAGACTGTCTCGTTGGGAATATCAGGTAATGAGAAGTGGAAAGCATGTTCCAACACAGTGATTTGGGGAGCCATGGGGAATTAAATACATTCAAAACAAAGACTCCTGCAAGGCCAACTTGTCAGTTTGGCCTGCCTTCTAGTGCATTTCAAGATGACACAGAGGAAGAATTTATAAATCTGGAATTATGACAGGCTGAGGGGTAAAACGATTAATCATTAAATTTACCTCGGCCCTCCTTCTAGCGCCATTTGTTGATGGGCGTTTATGACACACCGTCAACGAGAAGGGAAGATCCGGACCAGGGTTGTCTATTTAACCCAAGCCGTTTGGGATAATCTACCCTGATGAGTTTTATGGCTCCAATAGCCAACTAGGATTCTACAATAATTAAAAGATGTAAACTAACTAAAGGTACAATCCTATCAATCAATACATTAATACAATTGCTTAATTAATAGTAGTATTATATACAAAAGATATATACAATTACAAGGTTTAAATAAAACCTCGTGAAAATGATTGTTTTCAACTAATGAATTAAAACAAGATGAAAAATAAAGGGAACTATTTTTATACTATAAATGACGAAATAATAAACAATGAGTGAATAAGATTATAAATGATATAATGTTAATGGACAAAGCATTTAACGTTTAAATGATGTAATCATTATTCATTCGCAAATCAACAAATCAAATAAAATATAAACTAACTAACCTGACGTTGATCAACAGTACTAAGCTAGATTCGTTTTTCTGTATTTGTATAAGCTCTACTTAACCTGTGTCAAGTCTAAATCTGCAAGAACAATACTTCCTAAAACAACTCAAAGAAGTCTTTTATATTTCGGAACAAATCTATGATGACAGAAAGACAAATTGATTTTATCTCATGCGACTTTAAAATGTCCAATAGCTGAAAATGAAAGAAACTTCAACTCTTAGCAAATGGTATTACCAACTATCCAACATTAGATGTAAACTCAAAATGCTTGGATAGACGATCAGTCACAGATATCAACAGAACCAAAATATAATGAACCACGTAAAAAAAAACATAACATGAAAGGTTATATGCAGAACAGACTAAAGCTAGTTTGATACAAATAAAATTTCACATCCAAAAATTACATGAGAAACAATGATAACATTGCACAGTCTACAAAAGGACGAAAGCCAAAGAGTAAACTGTATCCCATATAGTTTCAAAAACATAAGTCCATCATATGGTCCAGGAAGAATTGCCCTCTTTCCTGGCCAAGCAGTGTTATTTAAACAAGTTCCTAATCTGTTCTTCATATCATGCAAGATAGAGACAAATCTACTTTAAAAAGCATTTACTAAAACAAAATACCCATAAAGATAAGTCTGTTGAAACCACTGATCAAAAATAGTTACATCATTAAAATATTGTTTTTCAAAAACGAATTTACAAGTCCATTTTACTCCCAACTTTTGACTTGTTCTTTTAATCTCTGCACATTGATTTGCTGTTTACCTGCGAACAAAGAAAAACGAAATCTAAATTAAACATCAATCAAACAAATAAATTAAAAGAGAAGCTACAAAATCTTCGATTCTGTAGCTGGTCTAAATAAAAACAAATTCAGTTATTATTTACACAAGTCCAATCGTGAGTTACAAGAAGAGTGTTTACCAAGAAAAGGAAACATCAGACAAATCCGAATTTACAATAGCATTGAAGCTGGTGGAGTTTTTTATAATCACATCTTTCGATCTCTTGAAATGTTTGTTGGCTTTGAGCGAATTTGATCGGATGCTAGCTATGAGATCATCATTTTCCCTTTCCAGAATTGAGTTTCGAGTCATTATTTGATTTAATTGAGCCTGTAGATAAGGAAAGTCTTGATAGTATCTTTAGATGCAGTCAAAGCAACCTTCACATTACACCTATTCCAGATTTGGGAGCGGTTACTTGTAGTCTGAAACATCGGGTCTTTTCCTGTGCCATAACCTGAGCAAGACACATCTGTAGGTATGGAACGTTGGCATAATACCTCTGTGCCCATGACCGACAACCATTACAATTCCCAGGACCTGAAATATGTTTTAGGATACTGGTTATTCTTATCAGAGGGGTTTTTATTCCTCAGGGTAGGGCCAATAACTGATAGGCTTTCAAATCCACATAGAGAAGAGGGGGAAAGGATTTCCTCAAACGAAATAGGTTTTCTGAGAAATTGATCTTTAGAAAACTAGGCATATCTCTGAAATCTGTTTGTTTCGGAAGAAACTGCCCGCGTGGAAGGTAAATGACCCTGTTTTGGAGATGGGTTTTTAATGGTTTTGTCAAATTCATAACCGTTTGCTCAGAATTCATCCCGCAAAATCATGTCTCTGTTATACAATTACGGGAATGTAAAACCTCAGGGCCATTCAGTTTTGCCCTTGCTACAGGAGCGATGGGTTCTGTAGCTAAGTTAAAAGACAGAATAAACTGGAGGGAGAACAAAATACCCTTGTAGGAAAAAAAACAATGAAGTCGTATCAAAAGAAACCCATTAAAATCGCAAAAGAATAGGTCATCATACCTCATCCCATAGTAGTAGCGAAGAACTTGAAGATCAGAGGACAACACGAACCGATTATCCACTTAAATCCTTGATGATTTTCCAAATCGTTTGCATGACAGAGGACAAAAGGGTTTAGAATCGAATGACCCATGTTTGCCGTATAATTTGCCCCGAATTACTGACCTCAAAGTGGATGATAATCATATCACAGTCTTTCGGAGAAATTGGCCAAGGTAAGAGGGATAATTGAAAGAAATTATGGAGTAATGAAGTACAGGGAAATTCCTTCTACTTAGTATTTGAATTAAACTCTTACAAACCAAACATATTGCTCATAGCACATTCAATCTATGGTCGATTAGCTTAGGAACATAATATGAAGAATGAAGCACAGTAATAAGTTTTAGTAATATTTCAAAATGTTAATTCAAACTTAGGACTTTACCCTAAGCATCTTAGTTATATAGTCTAAATATCCCTTTTTGAATGAGATTATAATTAGGGAAATTCAAACAATTAACTATAGACCATGATTATATATGCTTGGCGAGATTCAATGAAAGTTTCTCGTGAAGTAACAATGTCTTGATTGAGTCAGAATAAAAATTACAAGAGAGGCTGACATTTCATCCAAGGAAAATGAATTTGTACAGAGATCCACCAAAATGGGTTTACAAGAAGAACCCTTAATTCCATGCTTATTAGTCATAGAATTAAGCACAATATAATAATACAAAATAAAACAAGTGAAACAACCAATGTTTATACCAACCAAGAAAAATTTACAAAGAGTCTATCAATCCGATAAAAGCAACATACTAGGCAGTGAGAAATTTTATGGATAACTCTGCATTTCAAGATAAAATAACAGGGTGCTAGTTGGGAGAGCCAACATGGAGATATTTAGCAGATATACTATTGTAAGCACTGCCTCAGCCCAAAACCTGTTTGGAACACAACTATTCTCCATCATACACCTGCCCATCTCTGTGATAGTGCGGTTCTGCCTCTCAACCACTCCATTCTGTTGTGGCGTGTAGGGTGTAGTGAATTGTTTTTTATCCTATGTTTAGCACACAAGTTATTGAATTCTTTTGAACAGAATTATCTGCCATTATTAGACGTAAGAGTGGTAATGCGACAACCTTACTGTTTTTTCCACTAATGCTTGAAACATTATAAATTCATTAAACACATCAGATTTCAGTTTTAGAAAATACACCCACATTGTCCTACAGTATTCATCAACAAAAAGAACGAAAGACCTGGCACTGGTGATGTATGCCATATTCATTGATTGGTTCACAAACATCTTCATGAACTATCTGAAGGACTCTCTTTACTCTCTAAACTCGTCCTTCATCAAAGGAGCTCTGTGTTGCTTCCCTACCTGGCAAGCTCCGCAAACATCCTATGTCTGCTGCTGGATGTTAGGAAGTCCATCTACCAAATTCTCTTGGGCCAACTGAGAGAGGTAGGTCAAATTTAGGTCCCCATACCATTGATGCCAAAGTGTACTGATGTCTGGTGCACTCATGACTGCAAATGCATGATTCCTGACCTATCCACTGTCAACCAATTTGAATAGTCCATGATCTTGCACACCAAGAACAATAATCTTCTTGGTCTCTTCATCAACTATGTAGCATTTTTGATTGCTAAAGATGACATCTAGATGGGGCAGTGCCTTATAATTTTAGTAACTAAGAGTAGATTAAGCTCCATTCTTGGCACATAGTACACATTGAGGAAAACCAACATTCTCTCAGTAAAGGAACTACTACTCTCACAAATGATTCCAAATTGCCATAGAAGACTTCCTTGTCTGGACTTCAGGAAGCATTTCATCTGTTACAGACAACTTGATCATCATTACTGCTTGTCTGTCTTGCTCATCATACTGGTCTTGGTTTCCTCCCACAGATGTTGGTCAGGTATCTTTACCTAGGACTATATTAGTCAAGCACATGTACTCGAATATGGCAACCATACATTGCTTCCACTTATTGTAGTTCTACAAGAGAATCTCTGGCTGCCTTCTAGTACGCTGTTGGGTAAAGAGGCCATTGGTAAAAGTCAAGAATGTAGAAATTTATACTAGAACAGAGTAAAATGTTGAAAATGTTAATTTTCTGTAGCAGGACTCAGGAGAAGGTGTTCCCACATGCCTAGTGCCCAAAGGCATGCATGGGACATTAATTTAACCCATATCAGCCTTATCAAATTAGCCTAAGTTTTACTTAGGAAATTCAGCCACAAATGTTGTTAGTGGATTGTGGGGCCCTGTCAAAGGGGGGGGGTTGCTCAGCCTTAGTGCTGAGTGGGGCCCTGCTTTGAGCAGTGAACCCTTAGTGGTGCGTGGGGTCCAGAGAGAGGAGGCGCCTCAATTTGGACCCTTGAAGCTCTTGCTGGGTGCTGATCCCAAGCCAGCAATTGAGGGGAGGTTGGGTAAAGAGGAGGCTGAGGGTGTTGGGCTGCTCATTCAGTCATTTGGTGAGCAAGAGAAGAGTGGAAGGAGGGCTGATAGAAGACAGAGAGGAGATGCTGTTGAAGGCATTTTCTGGGTTGGTTAGGGCATTCAGTGGAGGCCAATTCCAGGCCGTACTGTGCAGTAGTGAGCCCATACCCAGGGCCATATACAGCAGCAACAGTGAAGCTGATTTCTGAATGTATTCAGCAGAGTGAAGAAGGCAGAACCAGAGGGTTTTGGAGCAGCAGTTTGAGGCTGCACACAGCAGCCTTGTACAACCATCAGAAGAGGCCATAACATGCCGTACAAGACAGCCAGAAGGAGGTCATACAGGTTGGAGGAAACTGGGCTGGATAGCACTTGTTTTGCTGGCCCAGAACTGAGCAAAATCCTTCTACTATACTGAATTTCCTGTTTAGTTTTTTGCTTCTGTACCTTCTCTCAGATAGCCAAATAAAGCTCCCCTCTTAGCTGGTTTTCCCTACATTGGGGTTTCCAGGGTATCTATTGTGTCATTGTGTGTGATTGTTTTTATTTTTCTGCTGTGCATGCATGTATACTGAACTGGTATAACCTTAGCATAGATCAGATTTACATTTCTGTGTTGAAATTAATTTCTGGGTTTAAAATCTATTGGCTAAGTTATCATAGTTAGCTGGGTATTAAATTTTTACAGAAAATACATGTTTTTCTCTCCCTCAATCTGCAATCCTGGAGTAAGAACACATAGATAATGGCTCTAAACAATTGTTGCAGCCACATATTGCTGAAAAGCACACATATTTATGTTAAATCTGCCCAAAAACAACATCAAAACAGATTTTTGCTAATTTCTCCTTGGATCTGCTGAAAATCGCCAAAAGAGCAATGAAATCTTCCAGATCCGCAAATCTAGGTACAATACAGGTAGGAACAACTTAAAGTTCCTTCCAATTCGTTTATATTGTCAAGAAATTTGAAAAACTTTAATGATCGACTATCAAACAAGCCGTACAACTCAAACTTTTGGTTGAGAAACTCCCTAGCGGCATCCACAGTGAATTTTTGCACATGCAGCTCTAGTATATCCCAGCAGCTTGTCCATACAGCCTCCATCTCGTTTGTACATAGAAATTCCTGCCTGGCAGATCAAATTCCAGCGCTGAACAGTTGTACGCCAATTCAATTCTTCTAGGCGGCACATCCATATAGCACATGCAACTGAAATTCTATTTGGTGGCATACTGGTCTTCTTGGCGGCTGCGTTTGGCTGCTGTATGGCCATATCGATTGGTCCGTATTGTTTTTACCTTCATTTTTTTGAGAACCATGATTTGCAAGGTTCCTTTTTTCTTTTTAAATTTGATTTTCTTGAAATTGAAAATCAAAATGATTCTTGGTTTTGGCGAAACTCTTTTGGCTCTTTGATGTGTTACGCTAGTGATTCCTCGATCCGGCTCTGTCTGCAACAGTCCCTAGGTCTTCACGCTCTCATAGAGTCCATGGGTCTAACCCAGCTCCGATACCATATCACAATAACATGAAAATTGAACACACAAAGGAAACCAAGATTACTTGAGAGAGTTCTCCATATTCCATTGATTAAAATGAGAAGTGAAAGCCTCCTTATAAAGGGTTACATACTAGTCGAGTCAATCCACTTTATGAATGTGGGATAGAGCAAGATGCACACTAAAGTGAAATAAAACATAAAAGCATGAAATAATCTTAAAGTCAAATTGACTTTATTAATGCCTATGTCTAATATCTAATTGACCATTATTACTTTGACATTTACTCTAACATTTAATCCATCTTTTGATCTTAGTTTTTAAACCCGGGCCAAGTCGATATCAGACCGCCCAACCGGCCGAGCAGATGGCTGGCCGAGTCAAACCGGCCTTCAACTCGGCTCGGTGACCGGTTTGGTATCAAATCGGCTGAGTCAAAGCCGGTTCGGATCTCGATACCAAACTGGTCGAACCGTCTAGTCTGTGCCTGCTCAGCTGGTTTGATTCCGGACCCTGGGTGCACTAAAAACCTGAAAAATCTAATTTTTTTAAATTAAAAATATTAAAACTTAATATCTAACCCTACACACACTAACTATAAATACACCCCCCCCTTAATGCTCCTTAGCTATCCTATTCTAAGGCTGCCATACAGTCTCTAAATTTGACTTAATGCCCCTTAGCTATCCTATTTGACTTAATGCCCCTTAGCTATCCTATTTTAAGGCTGCTATACAGTCTCTAAGTTGCCCCTAATCTATGCTTAGCCCATCTAATACCAAATTATACTGCCTCTAAACTATCCCTAATCTATGCTTAGCCCATCGAACACCAAATTGGGAACTCAGAACTTGATGTTTTCACTGCTGGACAGAACGTTGACATTGTTCTTTCAGCTGGAACTCTCAGTACCTACTACCAACATGCTTTACTCGAATTTGGAACTGTTGGTACAGGTGCAGGTGCAAGCATACAGTCAATTCACTGCCCTCTTTATTCCCATCATCTGTATGAGGTCACTATCCATGCTACGAACAGTACTATAATTAGTTGGGCCTCTTGACAGAAGTTGGCATATTATTGGGATTGCATTACACAATTGTACCATGGTAAATGTTAATAATGATTATGGACCCACCTTTTGTACCAAAAATTTAAAGGGATGTTTTTCATTTCACATTTTAGCCAATAAGAATGCAATGGTTAGTTTACTAGGAGATATATATTCTAACAAATGCTAAAGCATAATTATGCAAATTGACAACTCTGCACTTATCAAAACAAAGTCAGTGGCCAAGTTTGAAAAAAAATTCAAACTTGCAGTAGTCTTGATCTTCCACTTGCGTGGAAAGTGACGATTGTTGATTGAGTTCTAGCAGCAGGGCACATTATTATTCCTCCTGTCTGTTCCCCTCTCAAGTGGCCTATAAAATTATTCCTCGTCTGTTCCCCTCTCAAGTGGCCTATAAAATTATTCCTCTTGTCTGTTCCCCTCTCATGTTGATCAATGATATGTAGTAGATTAGTAGATCGTAGTTGTTGCATGTTTTATGGACTGTAGAGGCCATTTAGAGCCTTACCGATTATGTATTTTGCTGCTGAGATGTATTGCACTCGGTGCCATTTTGATATATATACCCTTACATGGTATATAGATGAACAAACTTTGCATATTTTGTCTCTAATGGTTTGGAATCATGGTTTGAAAGCTTTAAAATAAAATTTTTCATTAAAATTTAATTATTTAATGTATTTCTTATTGAACCGAGGTGTTGAAATCAAACCAGTCCGAGTGGATGCCCGAGTTGATAGGTGACCAAGTTGATGTCCAGTTCCGGTTTTAAAAACTATGCTTTTGATCGATAAAGGTTTCTGATAATGTGATAGAATGACAAGTGAGAAAATGGGAATTATATGAGAATGAAGGAAAGTGAGACAGACAGGAAGGTAAGTGGGAGAAGAGGGGACGCTGGAGAAGAATAACTAGATTGCATGGGTAAGACACTTGTGTGCAGTGAGTGATGACATATTATTATTAATACTATTTAAAGCATCACACCCTATCTAAGTAGCCTTCAGGAATCAGAATAAGGGACCTTACAAAATATGACAGCCAGAATATAGCAATTTATGTTGCTAGAATTTAGTGCCGGAAGAAAATAAATTCAAGGATGGCTCAGAGATAGTGGAATGGTGCTCTATATTTAAGATATGAGAGATATATAGAATCGAGAAAGTCAATACTTCACACTTTAAATAATATTCTGTACTTTTGAAATTGAATATTATTGTACTTTTTTCTGTTTTCTAAAACTAAGATAACCTATATTTAAAGTTCATGGTCAAGAATTAAAATAAATAAAAAAAAACGAACTAAATCATCACTAATACATATATACATGAGCAGAATTCTCGCTTATTTTGTCTCTAATGGTTTGAAATCTTTTAAATATATTTTTTTCATTAAAATTTTAATATTTTATGTATTTTTTAGTAAACCGATTCATAAAATTCAAACCAGTCAGATTCTGAGCCAAGTCCGAGTTGAGTCTGAGTCGACTGTCAGCTGATTCCGAGGCCAAGTCTGAGTTTTAAAACATTGTCTTGTGCATCTGGACAACAGATCACTTGAACTTTGTTAAGTTTGTTCCTCCGAATCAGCAGTATCTAATGCTGTTAAGAATCTGCAGAAATTGTGAGCTACTTATATTTTGCACCATTTTCCACTTTTGGAAATCACTGACATGCAAGCGGCACTCTATTTTAGTCACAGGCCTTACTCATAAGCCAGGATCATACATCTTGGCTTATAATGTTGCTTTGGTAGCCTTGCGGAAGGTTGATGTTATGTAATCTGAAGTTCTATGGATAAAATTGTGATGTTTCAAGAAATTAGAACTGGGATTCTTACTATTATGTGAGTCATTGATTTGATTTGTTTGGAGTTTTCAATCATAGTTTCTCATTATCATGGTTATTTGCAAGATTCAGCGATTTGCAATTTAACTCCTGATGCCTTATTATATCATCCCAATAGATAGTAGATCAGGAATTGCAGTGGTTGAGTTTGGCTTCATCTCCTAATCAGTTTTGAGGCTGTATTTTTGAATTTGAAATATTTGGAGCTTTTCAGTGATGTTGGCATGGTGAAAAGACATACTGAACATGGATATTTTTATTTTTCTTTTTTTTTCTTTTATGGTATGCATTCTTTTTACTAATATTGGGCCACTATTAGGAATATCAAGGTACTTCTTTCTCCGATTCTGACATAAGTAATCACATTGATTACTCTGTGCAGGGCATATGGAAGTGGGAAGGAAGATAGTCCTTTGTGTGATGTCACTGGATTTGACAACACTCGTATGAAGCTTTTAAGACATGTGTCTTTTGTTGATTGTCCGGTGAGTCAGTGGAAATACTTCTTCAATTTGTTTTGTAATTCATTTTTTTGAAATTCAAGCATGGTAAACTTGGAGGCTTCCAGCTATGAATTACAGTGTTATGGGTGACATACCAAGGGTTGAAGAATCTTTATTGATCCCCAACGGACATACAAGCAACATCTTAACACCTTATTATCACTTCGCTCTTTCTGAATTTGTGAGGATGTAGATAGGTCATGATTTGGGGGGTAATTTTAAAAGCAAAACGTTTTACAATTTACTTGAAATGGTGTTAGTCGTATAATTTTACATGCATATTTGTTCTGAATTGTTCCTAATTTCTCCTATTTGGGATTTTTATATATTTCATTCTAGATAATGTTGTCTTCATAATGCACTCTTTTCTCAATCACTGTCTGACTGTATTTTCCCAATCGCTGTCTGACAGGGTCATGATATTCTCATGGCTACTATGCTCAACGGTGCGGCTATCATGGATGGGGCACTGCTTTTGATTGCAGGCAATGAGAGCTGTCCTCAACCTCAAACTTCAGAGCATCTTGCTGCTGTGGAGATCATGCGTCTTAAGCATATAATTATTTTACAAAACAAAATTGACCTTATCCAGGAGAGTGTAGCTATCAACCAACATGAGGCAATTCAGAAGTTTATTCAGGTTGGTCAAGCTTTGTTGTTATCATTATAAATTATGTGTATACTTTTTTTTTCCTCAAAGGAAAACCTTGTGGGATCCCTCCCCCCTTCTTCCACATAATATATGGATGGAGGGAGGCTCAACTGCCAGCCTCGATAGTGGCTAGTGACCCAAGGGACTCTGTTGGATTTGAACTTGTGATGCCTCCCCATTGGCAACGTGCCTTGGGTGGATGGTTCAACTGATTGGTCTAACACTTTCGGCTGTTTATACTTTATATGTGGTATTGATTTTGCTTTCCACATATATCAAAGTATTTTTAATCTTGTTTATCACATTTTTTTGATTACATTATATTGGAATTTTTTGCTTGAGTTTAGGGTACCATTGCGGATGGAGCACCTGTAGTACCGATATCTGCACAACTGAAATACAACATTGATGTTGTCTGTGAATACATAGTAAACAAGATTCCCATTCCAGAGCGGAATTTTGTTGATCCACCCAATATGATTGTAATCAGATCTTTTGATGTGAATAAGCCTGGTGCTGAAGTTGATGAAATAAAAGGAGGTGTTGCTGGTGGAAGTATACTGAAGGTATGATTTCTTTTGGATTACCCAATTAATTTTTTATGTTGGTGGATGTTTCATGTGTTGTGTACTTCACCTCAGCATGTTTCTGCTGTCAGACACGAGAGGAAAATTTTATTGTCTCTACTGATTTCTATGTTTATTATTTTGTAGGGTGTGTTGAAAGTGAATCAAAAAATTGAAGTTCGCCCTGGCATTGTTGTCAAAGATGAAAATGGTAACATCAAGTGTACACCTATCTTTTCAAGAATAATTTCACTTTATGCTGAGCAAAATGAGTTGCAGTTTGCTGTTCCTGGAGGCCTTATTGGTGTGGGTACAACAATAGACCCCACACTAACACGTGCTGACAGGCTTGTGGGGCAAGTCCTTGGAGAAGTTGGAGAACTACCCGATATATTTGTTGAGCTTGAGGTATATTTACTCTTTAGAGCAGTGTTTGGCTCGAGGGGTAGTGTTCATTTGAATACAATCTTTCTTGTGTTTTCCATCTTTTTTTTTTTAATCTTTAGGTCGTTTACTGATGAGTGTTTTTATAAATATTTCTACTAGTGTATTGATCCTTCTCTCTTATTCTCTTACCAGACCTGTAATCTTGTTTGTTATCTATCGACCATAAATTTGGGCATGGAGCTAGATTATAGTTCTGTGGTTATAACTTATAATATTATACCATGTTTGCCTTGGTAAAGATGCCCTTTATGTTATGTTTTATCGTTGAACAAGTTTCTTGAGATTGTGGTGTATATACTAGCATAAAAATGGTGGATACTCTCATTTTGCTTGTGTTTTTGAGACAACTGAAGTTTCTGCTTCTGGGATTTTATATACATGCAACTGGGTCTGTCCTTTCAATTATCAAATTGTTTTATCTGCCAAGAATGCGTTTATGCTTTGCTTCTCGCCCCCTTTCTGAATACATTATCTTGGTCAATAAATGATTGCGAGCTTCAGATATTGGTAGCTTAGCTATAAACATTAACCTTTTTGTCCTTTAATTTCCTGTGTTCCTACTTGGATTCCAGAAGTTTCATGCTGTCTTATCATCGATCTTCCAATTTTGAGGTGTCCTTTTAAATGGTGAATTGAAGTATACTTTTCAAAAATGACATGAAGAGTGTTTGACAGCATTGAAACACTGATCCTGTATCTTTTGTTTTTTCAGGTTAACTTTTTCCTCCTGCGTCGACTTCTGGGAGTTAGGACAAAGGGGACAGAAAAACAGGGGAAGGTTTCCAAGCTGGCCAAGGGAGAAGTTTTGATGCTTAATATTGGTTCAATGTCCACTGGAGCTCGGGTGCTTGCTGTGAAAAATGATCTTGCAAAGCTCCAACTTACTTCTCCAGTCTGCACAAGTAAAGGAGAAAAGATGGCACTTAGTAGGCGAGTGGAAAAGCATTGGCGATTGATAGGATGGGGTCAAATTCAAGCTGGAGCAATGCTGGAAATTCCCCAAGGGTCCATATAAGATGGTGAATAAACAAAGCAAATTATATTTGAGAAAAGAAAAAGGGTATTTCAGTAAAGGAAGAATGTGGATAGGGAGAGAATTACTAGGAACAATTTTTGTTAGGTGGAGAAGAAAACCTATTGGGCTGATCTTTTTTTGGTGTTTTGGTGGTTGTAAAATCATTTTTATGAAAATTGAACACCTAGATTATATATTTATCCTCGTCTTATTTTTACATAACTTTTTAGTATTGGTTTTAGACTGAGCTCATTTACAGAACATTATAATTTTCAGGTTTTTAGATTTCACTATAGTTATTGCTCATGTTTTACTAGAGTGTAGAACTACTCACTGCCCATTTTTTTAAATCAGTTTTTTTCCCTTTTTGAAAATGGATCCGAAAACATGCCCGAAGGGCTGCATCGCAAAGAGCCGACTTCCTTCATTTTAGGTGCCAGGTCTGAATGATAGTGATTCTTCCATGATTGCCTGGGACATGTGCCTGGCCACATTTCTTTGAAACTCATGCTATGTGGGCGGGACAGAGTCACAGACCACAGCAAGAAGGGAATCCTGGTAGACTGCTTAACGCTCTTTGTCGACGTCAACAATGAACTATCACCCTGTTGGTAGAATTGGTTGTTAATTAATAATTTCCGACTTGGATAATACAGGGTCATTAAACATCCATCTATCAGGTTATCAATTTCCGTATAACCGTTGGACAACTTGGGAGTAGCACATCACTTCATTTGTATGCTAATGGTTTAAAAAATGATGACACAAGTTAAAAGGTCCCTGATACCACTGGCCTTATATTGTCAAGAATTTTACCACTCGTCAAAACCTGAAACTTCAAGAATTCTTAGATATACCTTCATGTAAAACTGACAAACCCATTGTCAAGAACTGAAAAGTCACGCTTAAGGGGTCAAGAAGAGACAAGTAGTACTCACACAAGAGAGGGAGGTCATTCCTTCAGAGCATTATGGTTTACCTTTCTTTAAATGGAGACATTTTGATTTCTCAATTGTGCCATTTTATATCTCCGTTGTTGGATCCTGCCTTGGTAATGTTTCAAATATGTTTTAGGTTGTGGTTTGACATTGCAGAAGAATAATTTGTTGTCTGTTTGGCTAAAAACTAATGCTCTAAAAGATAAAAAATATATCAAAAGACACAGGATGACATTTGCTGATGCCGGGTTTGTATTTGACCTGTCAATTTGTACTCACCAGCTTCGAGTCTGACTTGCAAGCTGAGAGTCAAAGTTTTTCCCAAGTTTTTCTCCATTGAAATTATATCATGTTAATTTTTTTTTTAATTAGTATTTTGCCAAACCAAGTTTTGTAACTATCCCCGTGCTTTGTTTATTTTTTACCTAATAAATTGGGTTGCCGCTTTCTGATAGTTGAGAAGCATGTATGCAATAAACATAGCTCACATGCAATCATATCACAAACTAGCTTATAGGGTACACTCTAGTTAATATATTAATATAGGGATATATTAACTTAGTTCTATGGAGTGCAATTTATAGAGTGCAATGTAATTTGATAATAATAGAGTGCAATGTAATTAATAATAGAGTGCAATGTAATTTGATAATTGTCAAGTTAAAATTATATGATATAGGTAACTATAATCTAATAGATTAATAATAATAATTATATTCACATAAAGTTACAACTTTTTTTTTCTCCAAAAAATTTCACTTTTATATTAGTGGTGTTAGAATATATTAGTGGTGTTAGAATAGGGTAAATTTGCAAAACAGTAGTATCTTTTAACTTTAAGTGATAAAAAAACAGCTAGATCTATAACTCAACAGAGATAAAACACATAGAATGTAGATCTATGAAAGACAACAATAAACTTATAGAGGAAACTCTAATCTAAAATGAAATAGAAACTCAGATCTAATGAAATAGTACTCTGCTTTATAGTAACAGTGAACAGATCTGAAAGATACAATAGATCTATAAAGCTATACACA
>ML779989.1:249470-292344 GCA_009831015.1 Picea engelmannii
ATAAATAAGATAACAATGGTCTCTTGTAGATCATCCTTTTTGTGGATCAATGGAGAGCTTCTTGTGAGAATATCTTTTGGAGTATTGATGGAGAGCTTCTTGAGCATTTTTGGTGTGGAACACTTGAGCATATTGAATATCTACAGGTGACTGAGGTAACCAAGGATATCTAAGCCGAAATTCTGAGGAAAGTGAAGAAAAGAAGGCCGAAATGCAAGGAAGGATAAATTCTTTTGATGGTGCTTTCTAAGGCATGTTATTTACAGGTCATCTCATGATTTTCGCTATAACCTTTTTTATATAATGATTCAGATCCTGAAATTTCTATGCGAGCGAGAAAACATATCCAAGTATCCGTGGTTAAAAATTCAGCTTGTGGGTCGTTGTATTTTGGGAGTTACACTCCGTGGAAAATAGGGTTTGTGACCAGTCCTGAAACTAGTAAAAAACAAGTGTTTTGGGTAAAAACGTCATAACTTCTTCATAACAGATCCAAATTCAGTGAGACCAATTGTGTTGGTTATATTACAGTCTTTAGTATGTTCAGGAATATTTTCAGATCGATTCAACAAATATTCCGTGCGGGGCACACTCTACAAGGTCTCTCTCTAGAATAATCCAGAATTCAGCAAGGTATGCCTTTTTTGCTATAACTTCTTTTCTGAGAGGTTAAAAGTAGTTCCACATGGAGGAATTGCATAAAACACACTGAAGAACATTGTGTATCAGTTTCAGATCTTTATTCATTACAGGTACAAAGTTATGATTATTTCAAGTTAGGGTTGTTGACTAATCCAAAACTAGTCATGGTTGAGACAAGCAGTTGATGAGTTGGCACATACATGAGGTGTATAGTTGATGATGTTGGTACATATTGATGAGTCATTGTTGATGAGTAGTTGACACATGATTGGTATATACTTGGTACATGTTTGGATGCATTTGTTTATGGTACAGGTTGATTACAGGTTGTTTGGCACAGGTTGGTGCATGGTTGATGCTCTTGTTTATGGTACAGATTGATATCTGTTGAGGATTGTTGCCTCATCTCAGTTGGTGCTGAGAATGTAAGCTGAGTCTTTCATATAGAGATGGTTCTCTTGTAGAGTTGTACTCTATTCAGTTGTTGCTGAAAAACCCCCGGATTGAAGTCCATAATAAAAAGAAAAATTGTACATACATCTTGTGTTCCTTGTCGAGATGATTTGTTGATGATATATTGCGGATATATGTTGCTGATATGTATTCACATCTAACTGATTATTAATGACAACAATGAGTAAATGTCGAATGCTAACTAATGAGTTTTGTGTAAGAGGGAAGTTTTGGGAAAAAGATCCCCACACTCATTCACCCCCCCTTCTAAGTGTGGTAGGTGTGTCCAACACAAACTGCTCTACTTTTCAACCGCCAACATGCCTCTTCCTCCAGTAGTAGCTTATTTCGATTCGCTTCCAAGGCTTTTAGCTGAGATCCCGCTTCAGAATTGAAATCCGCTTCCCAACTATTCTTAGTAAGAGTGGTAATCTGTTTCTCTAGAGAATTAAGAGTCTGATTTTCTGCTCTTTTTTTCTCTGCTAACCATGACTTTAAGCTGACCCTGATGTTATGTAATTTCTGGGCAAGCCTTCTTTATACCCCCATGACACCACTGCCCTGTACCAAGTTCCATTCCGCCTTAACTAGTTCCCCAAATGAAGCTTCGCCCAATACTGTTGGATTGAATTTGAATGGCGAGGCAACATAAAAATCTCCTCTTTCAAATTGGAAGAAAACCGACGAGTGATCTAAAAAGTATGCAACCCAAGATCGGAACCAAGATGAGTTGGCCAATAGTGCATCTGATACATAAACTCTATCGAGCCACTTCAGAGTCCTATTGGACCCACTCCTGCCATTACGCCAAGTAGGCACGAGGTCAGCTGGAAGTGCATCCACCAGATTATTTTTGTCAAAAAGATTTTTGAAAAACCCAACTAGGGGATCTGGGAGTGCGTCTACTCTCCAAATTTATTTTATACTAGTTGTAAAATTAAAATCTCCAATGATGATGAGGTCGTCCCTATCCAAGAGGCCTCTGGAGTCAACCGTCTCCCAAAACTGCCTTCTGCCAAAGCAGGGTCCATAGGTGTTTATGAAAGAAATCCTGCTGTTATTTGGTACGAGAGTGCCTGTCAACAAAATACCTCCTGAACAGAGGTGTGACTTCTAAAACATCTGGATTCCAAGCTGCCAATAAGCCTCCCGATTTCCCAAGAGAGATGACTGCCGAAACCATCCAGGAAGGGCAAAGAGAGATAAAAAATTGTCTAGCCTTCTCCTCGATTACTAAGGTCTCCTGAAGAAATAAAATGTCCAACTTATGTACAATCAAAATTCTTCTGAAGGAGTGCAATTTTGGGGCGCCTCCAACCCCTCTAATGTTGAGGGTCATAAGAATCATGATTTGGCCCTCGCTAGGGCTTTCATGCCTCTAAGCGCCCCTAAATCATGAGTGGAATCCGCTAACTGTTCCGCTTTAGTAGCCTGGCCAGATTTCTTTTGAACACTGCGTGTCTTGATGGGGGAGAGTTCCATTCCCAGGCCTCTGGACCAGACAATGGACTTCCCTTTTGTGGAACCTTTACCACTGGTAGTGCTTTCCGGTAAGAGCGAGGGTGAGGAGAGATGAAGTTCTCGGCCCAAAAAGATAGGTATAGCTACCAATAGGTATTGTATTGTACATGGGTTATATAGAATGACCATGTTATATTTGTAATTGTAGTACTATGTTGTCATTTGAGTTTTTACTCATGAATGTTGTGATTTTGATTAATAATAAAGTTATATAAAAATACTGTACCACATTTTTATTTGTATTTTAAAATGACACAAATGTAGTGAATGGGATTTTGATGATTGATGCATGTTACTATATGCAATGTGTTTTATGATTGTTCTATGCATAGCTATTCTTGTACAATAGAGTGTATTAAAGCAATATTTATATGTTACATGGAGCTATTTTTATGTAAATATTTTCCAAAATTTGATTTTTTTTGATAGCAAGAATATAAACTAAATTATTTATTGAAGTTATAAATTGAAAGGATATTTTAATATTATCGAAATGTGACCTTCTAATGGATAATAAATTTATTTATTTTTAATCTTGTCTTTATGGTGATATTAGAAACCTGAGACATAATAAATTTATTAATTTTTAATCTTGTCTTTATGGTGATATTAGGAATCTGAGACATAATAAATTTATTAATTTTTAATCTTGTCTTTATGGTGATATTAGGAACCCGAGACACAAGGCTATGGTACAAAAAATTGATCTATAAAACAATTTCAAAATCTTGATACACAAAGCTTTGATACCAAAATATCATCAACACTCCATTGTGACATAGCTAACTCCATTGTGACATAGCTAGGATACACTGTTATAATAACATTAAGAATTGTGGCTAATGTTAATGTTATTTCATTGGATGTGCACAACTTACCATTAAACTATGATCACCAAACTTGTTTGCAAAAGTTTTTGGAATTATTCATTTAGGGTGGATATGCAAACTTGTAAGCCTTCTCTCAGATGCACACATGAATTAATGAAACAACATTCAATTCAACCATACAAAAAACTAGAAAGTTTATATTTGTGTGTAGGTTTCCACAATTAATCAAAGATCATAGTAGTTAAACTTTCTAGAAAAAACTGTGTGGGAGTTTACGAAACTTTCGAGTGGACACTGTACCCATCATCATGGATAAATAAAGCTGTAATGGTAGTGAAGAGAGTGCTGGTGCTAATGATTTATAGGAGAGAAGTAGTGGTCAAAATAAAATATTAATGCAATGTTCGTTATAATTAATAGTTGGAAAAATATAAATATAAAGAGAATTATTAAAATAATTAAATTAATGGTATAAAAGAGGATTTAGAAATAAAGAAGATCAAGAAATGAAAATTGGTTAAAAGGGTGAAAAGGGAAATTAGAAGGAAATTGTGTGATAAAGATGTAGGGGAGGATTAATCAAGGAACAATTAGGGAAAAATTAATGTGATAATTAAAGAGATTTAAAATTTAAGATTATAAACTAAAATACCTAAAAGTAATAAGGGAGAGAATCTATAAAACCTGATTTGGGGGTGGGGGTGGTGGTTAGTAGGGGATCTAGGGATCTGGTAAACGCCTTGGCCAAGCATGGGATCAGATTTGTCCTTGGCCATTCTAAATAATAGCTTAAGAGTTTTGTAGGGTTTAAACATGGTTTTGATATTCATTTTAGCCAACAGCTTAGAGATATGATCAGTGATGCCCAGAATGTAGGGAAGAGAGATCAATGAGAGTGGAGGGGGAGGGTTTTTAGGTTTGGGACAAGGGGCAAAGCGAAAACTTTATTGAATTGAGCGATAAAGTAGCCAATGGCTATGAGGGCTATGGTAAGGTGGGACTTCTCTTTTGCAAGGACATGTGGAGTAGAGATTCAGATGGCGCAAGTGATCAAAGTTTTGAGAACTGCAAATTTTTGCGCTGGGTGGTGGTGCGAATGGGCATGAAGGTATCTGTTGGTGTGATTCTTTTTCCAGTAAACTTGGTGGTAGATTGTACCATCTGGTTGATGCGAGACGAGAACATCAAGGCACATAAGGGAGTTACCAGTGTGAATTTCCATAGTAAATTGGATTTTAGGGGAAAAACTGTTAAGATGGTGAAAAAAAGAGTCCAACACAAGACGATCGTGGGGCCACACCACAAAGGTGTCATCCACAAATCAAAAACAACATTTAGGCTCTAGATGAAAGTTGTTTAGTGCTAGAGCTTCAAAATGCTCCATAAATTTTTTGGCAACAACTGGGGATAATGACGATCCCATGGCTGTGCCTTTAGTTTGTTCATAGCAGGTTCCTTTAAAGGTGAAAAACGTTGAGGTAAGGCATATTTTGATAAGATTAAGAGTTTTAGGGTCAAACCATTTTGAAATAAGATCTAGAGCTTTTGGGACTGGGATTTTGGTGAATACGGATACCACATCGAAGCTCACCATAACGTCATGTTCTTCAAGGTGTAATTGTAGGATTTTATGAATAAAGTCAGAGGAATACTTGATGAAAGAGGGGGTTTTTCCAGTGAAAGCTCCTAGCTTGTCAGCGAGAAAGCACGCTAGGGCATAGGTGGGGGCACCTATAGTGCTGACCATGGGTCTCAACAAGACATCTTTTTTGTGAATTTTAGGTTGCCCATAAATTCTTGGGGTGGAGGGGGTGGTGAGGAATGAGATGCTTTTGAATGGAGTGGTCCAAAGAAGAGGATGTAATTGCTTTAGTAACAAGGCTAGTGACGAAATTAATCGGGTTTTTGTAGAGGGGTTTATACGAAGAGGATGAGAGAAGGTCGTAAATTTTTGATTCATAGTCAGTGGTATTCATAACTACAGAGGTGTTGCTTTATCAACTTTTAAAATAATAATATTTGTGTTATTATTTAGGTTACGAATGGACACAAGATCTTCTTTAGAAAGGTTAGGTTTTGGAAGTTTGGCATGAAGAAGGATCCTTCTGCATTCTTGCATGACCTCTTCTGCGTCGTGGGTGGGAAGATGACGAGTTATAGATTCTACAGAGCAAAGAATGTCTTCATAAGGAATGTGATGGGGGACTATGAAAAAATTGAATCCTTTTTCCAGGAGATTAATGGAGGGAGCACTTTTTCTAGAAAGTTTAACTACTAGAAAGTTTATATTCCACGGTTAGAGGATACACACTAAGAATGAATCGATGCTTTCCATGGACTTCCGAAATACAAAAAAATATATACACAAGCTTTCTTCAATCAATATCCCCCTATTCACTACCTTACCAACATTAGTTTAGTATCTATTTATATTCATAGGAAAATTACATTATGTTGGGTTTCAAGTTGTCGAGAGGAGAGAGCTTGCCACTTAAATATAAAAAAAAATGTCTCATGTTTTTTTTTGTTTATTTATGAGCACACTTGCTGCTTCATTTACAAACCTCTCTAGTAGTGTTGTAAATAAAAATTGAGATTGCTAATGCTAATTCTAAACATGTGCCCAAGGAAGCTATAACCTAAGCAATCTACAAATACTGGGAGAGACAATGGTAACATGAAGTATGAGGTTTGGAAGTTAGTCCTCAAGGTATGAGTCCACCTCAATAGGTATTGTTGGGGTGTCTCCTATGCCCCTAGCCTAGTTTGCTACCTTTGGCTCTTCATTGTCTTCACTGCCCTGGGATGCTTCCCTTGGTGCTCGTGCATTAGTCCCTTCCTCCATGAGCTCAATTCCCCATATAACATTGATCAAGACATGTCCAATTGGTCTAACCTTTGTAGCATTGCATCCCATTGACCCCTTCCTCTTGGTATGTGCTCAATTCCAAATGCAACAAGTTTCTTATGTGCCAATAAAGATCTATAGTCTCAGAAATATTTGACTCCCTACCCCTGGAGAAGCCAGTATTAGGAATGAGTTAACTAATTCCATCATGTTCTTCATCACTTGAGGTTTCTCCCTTTCTTAATCTTGACGCTATCTTCCACTACCTCCTTTTTTTTGACAATGTTAGAGTGTCTGTAATGGTGTGTTATAGCAATGGGTACTACATTCTTAGTCGTCTTCTTGTGAGGAGGAGATCACTGCTTTGCTTGTAGTCTCCTTTTGGGTGGTCTACCCCTCATCTTCCCCCCTTGAACCAATGTTATCCGTACCATTACACAGAGCTTGAGCAATAAGAAAGGAGATTCCTTCTAACCACCCATGCTCCAAACTAAAACAAACCTCTAGAACTATCTGACATGACTTCATAGAACCGCCCCAACACTTCTTATACAAACTTTAGCATTCCATCATGGTAAATGGTTGTGTTCATGGGGGACTTCTTGCAATGATGGATGCAGTACCAATGCTTCACTTTCATTTCCTAGCTAGATCTTTGTATCCCCTAAACCAATGATGATAAGACTTCCTAGAGGTTTTCTTATTACCTTGGTGCATGGTATGTGATCTCCCTTGCAAGTGGTAGCATCCACCAGTTTGGTGAGTTGGAATATTTTGTGTGGAAGTTGAGATAATCCTTATGAACGCTGCATCCCTCCACGCCCATCCATTTTATGTTCATATCATTCCCTTACTAATTACTCTTTCATTGGCTAGCCTACCAAGGGAGTCCATTGGCAGTGCGTCTGACATGGGAGGGAATGAGTCCAATTATTTTCTTGCTCAAGGAGCCAATAACCTCTAAGCCAGTGGTTAGGCACCAATTTTTGGTTATCTTCTTCATCTTGTGTCCCATTTTAAATTCTTGTTAGGGAATTAACAATAGTCATGGAGTTCCCCTATGTACTAAAGGTCCATACCTATGGAGAATTGCAATTTGAAGACATTGTTCAAGGGCCTATGATTTCATTGAATTGTTGGTATCATGCCCTTTTTTATCAACATAAATCTCGAGTATGCCCCCTTTATCATATGTGAACACTCCCCCTATCGCAGAGGGTCCAAGGTTTCCCTTTAAGACACCATCAAAGTTTAGTTTTGATGAATCCTTCTAGGAGGAGGTTCCATTTTTCTAGTGAGTGCACCCTTTGGATCTTTTTCTCATTGTTGCTAGACATATTTTTTAGATCAAAACTACACGCTGTTAGAATATTTTGTTCCTTTTTGCAGTGATTTCTTTTCTTCCTCATGCTGGTTTGTTGCATAGATTGTTCCCTGGAGGTTGGCTTTGATGCTATCCCATATTTCTCCCACATCTTTACTTTGAGTCTTGAAGGCTATGTGATTTCGTTCTTTCCATATTTCCTACATATGAAAGCTTGGAAATAATTGGCCAGTCTTATTCAAAATTGAGTCCTCAAACATCGTAGCTCTTTGGGCATCCATGGTGATATTAAGATCTTCTTTGTTTATGTAGGAACATTGTGCATTTATCCCAAAGCACTACATACATATTGAATTATTAAATAAATATTTTTCATTTTCCTCTTTGCATCCACGCATCTAACAAATTGAGGGTTCTTCAAAGTTTCATTGTCTTAAAGTATCCTAGGTGAGGACTCTTTATTGACCTAGTGGCTAGAGGAACACAACAATCTTAGGCCACAACATAGGACCCCAAATTTGTTTCCAAAGTATTTTAGGATCCCCTCCCCCATTGATAGGGTCAAGGGCGTACGTTTCCTTGATTGAGAAGGTTCCTCCTACTTATTGACCCCATTGGAGAATGTCTTCCCCCTCTTTGCAAGACATTTTCCTATCCTTGAAGATGTTCCAAAGAATCTATTTGTTCTCTAGTGAGATTCTTTCTAGTGAGTGGGATGTTGGTCTCCAAAGTCTTTAGCTCATTCCTTGTCCTTTCTCCCATGTTGTCGAATAATGATGGAGGCGATCCTAGTTGTTTGGAAGGAAGGTGTCTCAAGTACATCGAGTATCATGCTTGACTTTGGGTTATGTTTCCATGAGTCATCCTATATAAGTGCCAAGTCCCCATCTCTGACCTTCCAAAAGCACTGCAACTGAACCAAAGTTGTGTTGCCAAGCATTGTTCCATATCATTGATCCTAAGTAGTGAGAGTTCATTATAATGAGATCGTTTTCTTGTGTTCTAGTCATACTTCATCCTTTGAAGCTTAATCCATAACTCATTTCTTCCCTTCCTCCATCACCACCATATCTTTCCAGCTAAAACTTTATTCAACACACGTAGATCCTGAATGCCTAGTCCATCCCTATGCTTCAAGACATTGAGCTTATCCCAAGTCAATAATGCCCATTTTGTTTCTCGCTTAGGACCTCCCAAAAGAAAGGTCCTTTGCAAGTATTTGTGGCTTTGATTACCTTAGGAGGGGCTGCCGTCACCGAGAAGCGGTAGAGAAGCATGGCTTGCAAGATTGTTTAATGAGAATAATCCTTCTAGATAGAGTTAGAAAGCGAAAGGTCCAGTTGTTTAGCATATGTTCTAGTTTGATTAGAAGGTCCTCCCATTAGAGGTTTCTGAAGGCATTCTCAATTAAGGCCCCTCGAAGTATTTAGAGGGAAGTACACCCTGCTGAAAAATTGAGATCTTGACAATATTATTTTGAAGTGCCCTATGGGTGTTGAAGAAGATTTTGGATTTACCTTGGTTGATTTGAGGTGTTTGAGGATTTTTGGTAGTAGCACCCAACAATATTGTGTCATCTACAAATCAAATATGTGAGAGGGATTATGAATTCAGGGAGATGCAGAGACCTTTTAGAGTACCTTGTTCTTTTGCTCAATGTAAACTTCGTGCCAAATCTTCTATAATTATAAAAAGGAACAATGAGAGAGGCTCTCCTTTCCTTATTTTTATTGCTTTTGTGAAGTCAATTTTTCCTACACCATTACTCTATGTAATATGTAATGTTTATGACGATAAATGGACAATGGAAATGTTATATTTATTTGGTGTATTTTTTGTTAAATAATTAAAATATTTGATTATAGTTAGGTTAGTTGTCCTTACTAGTGGCTAACATGTCTCCACTAAATGTGCAACATTTTCACATATATTGTGCTCTCCTAGATGTGAGATAGTATTAAAACATTAATTTTTTTCATTTTAATGTATTAGTTAGTAGACCATTTTGAGAGTTTCTTAGTATTTTTCATATGATTGGTTGATTAGCTAATTTTAAAAATCAATGCATACTTCTTTCATTGTTATTTATTTTTGCATGATTGTTATCTCTATATGATTATAGATTATATATCCTTTGCAGAAAATGTTATGTGGATGCATATATATGAATAATAAATTATAATATACAAGATAACAAAAAACTAGAACAATGCCATATTTGACATTTTGAAACAGTTTTTACGACTTCAAAATCTTCATCTCCTTCCATCTCTTTTATCTGTGTGTTCAAGCATAACATTTTTCTTGAATTTGTTTCGCATGTAAGGTCTCAACGAGATGTTGAATAAGAATGTTGTTTGTGACCTCAACACACGAGGTTGAATAAAAAATGTTTTTTTATATAGAGAAGTTTATTGTACAATTTGATGTTGAGGAGATACATCCCTAGTGAATGAGTGAATATATGTAATGTTGACATTATTATCTTCTTGGATTTATGCACTTAGAAATAAACTTCTATTGGGGAGCTAGTTACAAATAATATAAAACAACCTTAATTTGCCTAGCTAGAAGGGGAGAACACTTTGAGCTCTAGCTTGAAATAAGCCTATATATCTTTCTTCCCTCAAACACTGAGTTGAGGCCCTGATAGGGAATAATACTAGTCTAGTCAAGTAAGACCAAAATCATAAGGACCTTAGGAAAGGGAAGAACCTTACTGGGTCGAGGTAGAAGGGGAGCAATGTAACATGCCCGACCACCTCAATGCCTACTAGGATGGCGGGGCACTAGGAAATTTCTCAATTACCTCTAAATTTGACCATTAAAATCTCTTTCCTTAAACATAATTCTGATGCGGAATATGCATAACTAGATCAGAGCGTCGATGGGGAATCAACCGAAATCGCCGATGGGAATTGGCCGAGATCACCGATGGGAATCAAAATCCTTCTACTGATGAACGATTGGTCCAAAACTGCCGATGACACAGAATTCAAATCGTCGATGGGTTGATGGAAGAATCAACCCAAACCACCGATGAATAGAATTTTTAAACCCTCGATGGGAAGAATCGGTCAATCGCCGATGAGGCTAGGGCACGGATATCGAGGGTATTGGATGGTTTATATCCAAGGGCAATTCTTCCGGGCAATGTACAAAGTTTCAAGGCCATACATAAACTAATGGAAACTACATTGATGTTTTTTCCTTCATCAAACAAAATGATTCACCATATTATTGTACATGCATTCAAGGAGGAATTATAACCAACAAGATGATACGATCCTTGCACCAGCGATACACATAACTCACGTTCCCTCAATTATTTAGACAATCAGCTTGATTTTGTGTAAATTTAGGCCCACAAGATCTATAACCGAGAATCCTCTGGGGATTACTCTCAAACTTATATGCATAAGTATACTCTTAAACTTATATGCATAAGTATACAATATAAACAACAACTTTTTAGCCTAACATCGTTGACATTCAAAGGATAAATACACCAACATTTAAGTTTAAAATATTCAAACATAGAGCATAACCTTGCTGTAGCAAAGAATTTAAGACTCAAGGGAATCAATAATTTCCTAAGTGCATAAAATTCAACATACACACATTTCTTCAACTTTATAGCTAGTAAACTTAAAAATTCTCCACACAAATTCATATAGATCTCAGGATTTAAGTTCTGAGCTACAGGAGCTCTGTAATGTACTTCTAAGAAAATACCCAATGAAAGAGTTTCTATGCATACAAGGAATGTAGAGCATGCTTTCCTTCTTTTCCTCATAGATTTCTTCACATAAACCATACAATCTTGTAAATTGCATAAGCATAGAAAATTTTGCAGATTGAACATGCTTACAAATTAACTGAGTATAAATATGAACTTCTCTGTTTACAAGCTATTGTCTGGGCAACTAATTGAGGGTGAACGATTTTTCACCCAACTGTAGGCTCAATTGCATTAGTCCTGTCTACAACTGGCCACCTCTGTGCCATGCCATGATACCACCAGGGAAAACTTGGGTGATTCTCAACAAAATTTTGGACAATTTGTATACTTATTCAAGGGATGAATTTCATAGTAAATCTCTCTACCAAGCTCTCAGGACCACCACAATTTTTCTATGTGCCCCTCTGTTGGCTCTGCACAACAAAAGAGCGAGCTCTCTTCGCCACCACACCGTTCCTCGAGCAACTCTTCTTTTCGGTGCTTTCTCGTGCACCCCGCCAGGCCCTAGTTCACGACCCCACGCTCCAACAACTCAGAGTGTTTTCCAAACGAATTCTGGGTCTGGATAAGGAATTTTTTGTGGCTGGTTTAACACAGGCTTGGCTTAGCTTGCTTCCAGCTTCCCCTTTCTCTCTTCCTCGTGCCTCGGTATATCCCCTCCCCATCGTGATTTCACCTTTTTTTCTTCCATGCCGCCGGGGTTGTCCACGATTTTCCATGGATGTACTAGTCCCCACTCCATCCATTTAGTGTTGGGAGGAATTCCTCAATTACCAAACCATGCTTTCAATAATTGAGGGGAGGAGACATTTAACCAACCCATTTTCTCATTTAATGCTTTGGGATTGAGGGAGAATGGGTGAAGTATTCTCCAATTCAAAAGTCCACACAAAATGGTTTTGGTAAGGGTGACTTGTCATGATTTACAAGGTGAACCCCAAATCCCCCTCATTATTCCCTGCTCGTGGTTGTTGATGATTACAACTGCGTGAGGCATCCTCCAGGACACAAATTGAGTGAGTCGACTTGAGAGAGAGCCCATGCGCTGGGTGTGCCCATGAGATGGGTGTGTGGTTCCTCTATGAGATGGAGATGGAACGTTGTGCCCCTGTGTGGGGTGAGGAAGCCCATGAGCTGGGTGTGTGGTTCCTCTCTGAGACGGAGATGGAATGTTGTGTGCCCCTGTGTGGGGTGAGGAAGCCCATGAGTTGGGTGTGTCGTTCTCTTTGAGACGAAGATGAAATGTATTGGTCTCCTTTATGCAGAGAGTTGATATGATGTGATATTCCAGATGATTCTCCTGTGAGACGCAGTGAGAAAGCGATCTGATGAGTTGGATGTGCTTGTGGCTGAGCACATGTGAACGTGATCCTAGTGGCTGAGCACTAGTGAGTGTGATTCTCCTGTGAGACACAATGAGATAGAGATGTGGACATCCCTGTGGCTGAGCACAGATGGATGTGCCCCTAGTGGCTAAGCACTAGAGGGTGTATGATATCCCTTGCTATATTTTCCAAGAGTCAGACTTACCTGTAACCCTATTTGTGATGTAAAGGGTACAAGTCGGCCCCACCATAAAGTGAAAGATAATTAATGTGAAAGATAACTAATGTAAAAGATAATTAATATGGTAATTGCTAATTATATTGTGAGTTATTGAGGTCAGCCCTGTTGTGCCAATAGACACTACTTTTGATAGGCTCAGTCTAATATAAATAAAGGTAAATTCCCCATTGAGGAATCACAACACAAGTGTGAGTTTGGAAATTTCAGCAAGTACTTATTCTTGGGAAAAGTGCACACCTCTCTTGGGCGCTAGTCTTTTAGGGTTTTGTGAGAACCCTTTTGTGTGCCAGGTTTACGGTGTGGAGGTCTTTCTCTTGAAGAATATAGCAAAGGATTGACTGGGTTTTTTTTCCCTTGTTGAGAAGGGTTTCCCAGGATACTTTTTGTGTACTTGTGCATGATGTTTTCTTCTTGTGATCTTGGTTGCTGCAACAAATTGTTAACGGTGAAACTGCAAATGTCTATGGTTGAAGTAAAATGATAAAAATGGAATAAACTTCATGCTTGAGCCTAGCTTATTGAAAAATCAATAGTGGTATCATGACCAGTACCAATGCTCCACCCTTTAGTTAGTTGTTTGACGAACTTTCATTAATTAAACTTACATTGTTTTGCAATTGTTTGTTTGAGTCTTAAAAATATTTGTTGCGACTCATGACAACACTAAGAAATAGTTATGATTACATACTGGGGAAAAATGGAGTGTTGCAACCAAGAAATCCCCCCACAATATAAGTCACTTTCTAAGTGCAATGCCTCTAAATGAAAGAAATAAAAGTATAATTACATCTATAATAATCGCTTCGGACTGGATAAGAGAAAAGAGAAAAAAGAAAAGCACAATTACATGAGCATAAGGAAAAGAAAGAGAATTAGAGAGTTAGAGTATTGGCCGACATCATAGAGGGAAAGTGTGGGAGAGAGTTATAGATGTGTTTTCTCTACTACCCTTCGCTCACGTTTTAGAGCCTATGGGTGGGTGTGTGCATGGGATTTGTTTCAAGGAATTGTAGAAAGCCATATATATATAGTTGTGAAAGCTCATTTTAGAGATAGATTTCTTTTTCACTAACCTTTCGTTATCTCACTTTCCCTTTTCAACGGAATAGGCACGGGGAATGGTAAGGGAGGGAATAGCAGACACTGGACAAGCAAATGACCAACCTCAAGCATAACTCCTAATCCTAGGAACAAAGAAGAGAGGTTGTGGAAACGAGAGGGAAATAATTGACCCAGAAAGAGACGTTGGCTACGCTTCAATTACAACAAACTTTACATCACACTCCATTGCATGCTTAAAGGGCCTCCTTCACCTCAATTATATATGAGAGAGTGAGAGGAGAACAATTCCCATGATGCATGTGAGATAAATTAGTCTAAGTTTATAAAATGCCATAGGCATGTAAAACACTAGGACTTCCCGGGAGGTCACCCATCCCAACACTACCCTAGTCCGAGCATGCTTAAATGCAGAGTTATAATGGGATCCAGTGCATTAATGCTATGATGTAAGCATGTACATAAGACCACTAGAGAATCATCACATGATGTCTGTAATTAACAAATGAAGATGGCATTACATTCCATTCCCCATCAAAAGGGTGAATATCATGGTTTATAAAAACCATAGGCTTGAAATATTGATTCAGTGGAAAAGGTGGATGGCCACTGAGATCCACCTGGATCATTCCTCTCCCCTTATGAAACAATTGTCACCATTGCATCAAGTTCCCTCGGGAGATGGGGAAAATTCTATTGAATATGAACCTTGGTGAACCACTTGCTTTGTTTAAGTAGATGTCCTGCTTGTACTTTACTTGTGGAAGGATGTCATGAACCTGTTGGAGGTGTTGGATCCGTTCAATGGATTTGGCTACATGATCTGCCTTGGTATGAGTGTGGGAGGACTCTGTCGGTGAAGATGCAACAAGGAGAGCTATATCAATGGGGGCTAATGGTTGGAACCCCAAGCACACCTGAAAAGGGTCATGGCCAATAGAGCTATGCTGAACATATGATAGACTCTCATTCTCTTTGTGCTCCTCTACAATCTTATCGACCTGCTTCTTTTGGATAGAAACATCTCGGGCTGAGGCCGTAGTGGTCGCAATGACTTTCTGTTAACCGTCTGACTGGATCATGAAGAGGGAAAACTTTGTGGTCTGAGAGATTACTTTGCGGCATTGTTTTTTCGAGATCAATTAAGTGGCATTAGTTGGAGCTACCTTTGGTACCCTATAGAGCTGACCTCCCAGAGTAAATGACATACATAGCTGCAAGAATATGAACTAAATAAAAACAGTAAATTACAGAGATATGCTTGCATGTCTTTCATTGTGTGAATATAAGCTGAGTGGAAACTTGAGGAACATTGTAGTTATTGAGTTAAAAGCTCTCATACTTAGAAGCGATGCTATTTACATGGGAACTCTTACAAAATGAGGCAAAATCATTTTCTTTCTTTATGTTCTACCATAACCAATGTGTCCTTGATATGGTATCCTTCACAATTTGTTGATTCCATTATGATTATGCTATTCATTATTAACATGTTAAGTTGTTGTGGAGGATTGATAAGATTATGAGAGTAACTTGCCAATTCATTTATAATTATGTCCAGTCATGGATAACTTACGTTTCATACAAATGCACGATTAAAGAAAATGTCGATGGCACATAAGCCAACTAAGGCAAGTAAAGTTGTCTCTAATTATAGAAAGTATAGAAATGCATGATTAAAGAAAATGTTAATGGCACATAAGCCAACTAAGGCAAGTAAAGTTGTCTCTAATTATAGAAAGTATATGGCTGCAAAGTATATGGATTAGTAATGTGAGCTACAAGCTTTGGATTCCATATGGAATCAAACCAGAATTAAACAATGTCCATGTAGCATGTTGAGCTCGCTTGAGAGTTAGTACGAATGATTGGTACATTATATTTTATGTTATCTCCTTCGAAAGAATGAGGAATGGCATAACCTCTTATAGTTTGGCCATATATGAGATTTACACTGCTCATTGCTTATGCGTATGCAAGTCTACTGTTATCTATGACCGCCTTGTGTGTTACTTATGCCAAGAAAGAACTTGGGCTCTTGTTAAAAGTGTGATTACACTTATGATTATGGCATTGTGAAGGAGCTTGGGTTCTTCTATTAAATGATGCTTATGGCTTTGTGATGAAGAGGTGAATTCTTGTTAAAAATGAAATGAGGATTTGACATTATAGTAAAAGAGCCAGGGATCTTATTTCCATTGAATTGTAGTTCAAGAGAGCTTATTAAGGAAAGGTATTATGGTACTTAAAAACGAAATGAAAATTTATCAGCCATGTAGAGAACAAATAATGGTGGTTGTCTCCTTTGGTTTATATTCCGGATGTGTGTTGCGAGCTTATTTTTGGTATATAATATTAGTAAGGCAGGTAAGAACGTACGATATAATTGAAATCAGCTTAGATTATTTGATATGATGCATATTGTGTGTTATTTTATTGCAGGAATGGTTTATGGGTTGTCATATATATATATATGTTTGTAGGAAAAATATGAATATTTTTGAGAATGATAGTTTAATAAAAATATGTTAATTGGATGAGAGTAGTGAGGTGCTCTACAATCAATATAAATATAGGGGTGGGGGAGATGTTATAAATTGGTAATAGTCGTAAGAATGGTGCTACCAGAATCCAAGCATATTACACAAAGCAGAAATCATTTGTGAAGAATGATATGGTAGAATATCTCCATTTTAATGGTAGCAGAGTGAAAACATAGGAATCTTGTATACAAAAGTCCGATACTCTCTAATCTGTATTTTCTAATAACCCAAATACAAAATGACAGGGGGTAGAGACACAAAATATCATGATTGTTAATCTGTATTTTCTAATCACCCTAATACAAAATGACAGGGGGTAGAGACACAGAATATCATGATTGTGTGTGAGGCATTACAAAATGTGTGATTACAACTCAGAAAAATATGGGGAAGTTGAATAGAAGATGAAGTATAGAAGGAGAACTACAGAACTGAGAAAAACAAACAAATAACTCTAGTGTATCCTCAGTTCATGTTTTTTGTGGGTGGGTGGTTGCTCTGTATCTCTGCGTAGGCTCTCTCTTTTATATGCAAAAGATGAATCTTTCAAAATGTTGTTGATGCCTTTTTCTGCGTCTTCGCTCTCCTTTTAGGGAGTCTCCCGCTTGTGCGAGCTAGGCTAGTTGGCATGAGGTTGCACGCTTTGTAGCTGCCTGATGATTCCTTTTTAGCACCCAATACTTAGTCTGTTTGGGATGGCCTACCTGCTGAGAGTTTGGATATCACTGGGACAATTCGAGCCCATACATCCTTAAAAGCAAGCATGTATCTGGTCATTCTCCTTTATACATATTATAGTTCGATGAAATAATGGTATGATGTTGCAGGGGTGAAGTCGCTCAATCTCGTAATAGCCATTTGCAAAGTTATGGGTGCCTCTACTACCCTCAAGGTATTCTCTGGTGTGCCTTTTTGGGGCCAAATCTCCCCTATGTTTCTGTTGTCTCTTATTTGGTCAATTCCCTTGCTGATATTTCCACAATTCTTGGGCTTCGTCTCACAGTACAAATTTTGTGTTTGACCCTTAATGTCGCGAGCTCCCTATCAGAGAATGCGTAGCATTCTTCTTCAACGTCCTTGGCAATTTGAAAATTTCCATGCAGCTACACCTTTACTTGCTTTTACATCCTGGTCCACCTCAGATATTTTGGTAGGCAACTTCTGGATGTGGGCTAGGTAATCCCTGAGTTGGATTGTTGCCTCCTTGACCTAATCCCATGATATACTCCTGGTTTGCAGAGTTTCAACTTTTCAAATGTTGCCTTGAGAGTTTTCTCCAAGGTTCGATTGATTTATCCACTTCCTTATGGATGCCACCCTTTTCCTAGGCTTCCTGTCTAACCTTGGCCTGGGCTGAAGCTAATTTGGATGTCATAGCCCCAATCTTCTTATATTTCCTGGCCTGGGCTGAAGCTAATTTGGATGTCATAGCCCCAATCTTCTTATATTTCCCAGACACACTAGCCCTTTGCTAGTTTATATCTTTGTGCAAGTTTATATCTTTGTCCTTCTTTCGGATATCATCTTTGAGGGGTGATGTCTCAGTTGAATTCTCATTTTCCTGCAACCTTTTCTCCATCCATTCAATTCTATTTCTTCAAAAATTCCCCTTTTCTATTTCTTCAAAGATTCCCAACCTTTTCTCCATCCATTCAATTCTATTTCTTCAAAAATTCCCCTTTTCTATTTCTTCAAAGATTCTCATCTTAAACTTGGTTAGTCAAATGCCTTTTGGTAGACTCAATCTCTATTAAAAATATAGCTATATTGAATTCTCTGTTCTGTAATTCTCCTCTTATTTCTTGCATTGTTTTCTGTAGTTCTGCTTACAGTCACGATTATCATTCCTAAGTTCTTTAATGGTGTTCTCCCTTTGCTTAATCTGAGTTTACATTGTCCTCAATCCATCTTCCATTTTCCTAGCCTTGTTCTACAGATTTCCAACTTAGTAGAAGTCTTGGAAACACCAGGAAAGTTGTGTTAAATCACATGAAAATGACCTGAGGCATTTGAAAGAATCCCAATGATTGGTCCAATGATCTATAACTGCGATGAGAAATCGTCAATATTGTGGAACTTTAGTAGAATAAAATGTGCTCTCTTAAAATTTTTCACCATATTAAGTTATGTCTATGGAGAGTATTTATGAAGAGTATTTGTGTTGAGTGTTATATTCAACAAATAATTACAAATAATTGTATAGATATAAATACAGAAAGTTATGTTTCAAGATAGACACATTAATAAATTAATAAATTGGACTGTTGAGAGAATATGTTAACCACATATTAAGATAAGAAAGTTATGTTTCAAGATAGACACATTAATAAATTAATAAATTGGACTGTTGAGAGAATATGCTAACCACATATTAAGATAAGAGCTAATTAGTTGGAGAGAATTTCTAGTATCCAATTAGATCCAACTACCTCCTAAAACTTAAAAATAATTCTAGTAAAGACAAACTCTACCTCACAATAATTAGAATAGGGGTAGGAGCACATTAAATGTAATCAGTTTCATGTAACTAAGTAAGAACTGCTATATATATATGTAAACCTGTAGAGGCAAAGAAGTATGAGAGAGTATGTAAGCCAGAAAGACTTATGAGTGAGTATGTAAGCCTGGTCTGACTGATGTAATATCTCCCTTAAACCATAAATAAACAGAATATCATTGTCTCGGATGTTTCCCTGTATAAGGTTTTACCACTTAAAATTGCTGTATTAATTTGTGTGATTGCATTAATCTGATCTTGTTCAATATTTGCAATTAAATAAATCAGTGTTTTTATGCTTCAATTTTTGCAATTAAATAAATCTGTGTTTTTATGCTTCGACTGCTAAACAGAAATTAATCGGATCTTGTTCGATATTTGCAATTAAATAGATCTGTGTTTTTATGCTTCGACTGCTAAACAGAAATGGGAAAACTCCCTTTCAGGGACAACCTCCATTATTATATACGTAATTTCTCGATAATATAAGAATATATAAAATATACCAAATATTGGAAAATGACTAGTTTCACACATTTGGTGGAAAATAGGGACTGGAACTACGGATTTCCCTAGTAGAATGGCTCGTTGTTAACTCAGTTTTTCTCGGCCAAATGCCTTCCTCGCCCGATGCGGGACGAGCCATCCTTCCTGATTAGCCAATTCCAAAATCTCAAATTTTCCTTCCTCGCCCGATGCGTACGAGCAATCCTTCTCAATTAAATTTATTATTTAAAATTTAATGAAATATATTAATATATATCCATTTTTATTCGGAATCAATTAAATTTATTATTTAAAATTTAATGAAATATATTAATATATATCCATTTTTATTCGGAATTTATAAAATTTTTGGGAAGTGCAGACTTTTCTCGCCAGATAAAATTTCGATTCCAATATCTTTCCATGCTGAAACCGAAGTCGAAGTTAAAATAGATGAGACTAAATTTGTTATTAAAATACAAAACATATAAGATATCTACCACTGCAGCAGAAGGAATTAAACTCGATGAAAGGGAAATCCAAACCGATTGGAATGAATTATCCAGATCTACCGAACAGATGAATAAAGAAAAGGGCAAACCGAACAGATGATTGTACAAAAGGGAAAGCAGGAGGGGCTATTTTGCTGAACTCGAACCGACGACCTCTAACAACCTCTATTTACATTTCATTATATTACGAAGTTATTCACGGTGGCTATCAATATATAAAGCCAGGCAACACCAGAACCTGTAAATTCGACGCCCTTTCTCCATTCCTACAAAAATCCAACACGACCTCGGTTGAATCAATTTCCTGTAACTCCCTCCACTTCACTGTACAACAAAATTATATTATAACAGAAACAAATACTTACCGTAAGCTGTGATTGACCGTATTTTTGCAGGGTTTTGCCTTCTTTTTCTCCTTTTTTTTCACCGGCCGCTCATCCTTGGTCTTCAGAAGCGGATTGTTTTCGGAAATCATGTCTAACGACGGCTGCCACGAGCTCGTACGCCTTAGGGTTTTGTGACAGCGGCTGTGCTTATTATGCCATTCCTGCGGTGATATTCTTGAAGAGCGTCGCTGGTTCGAATCCCGCCGGACTCTCATTCGACTTCTGGATTTCCAAATCAAGGTGCCGCCGCGTCCGATGGCCGTCTCTTCTTCTTTATCCTTGTGCAGAAAACAAGAGGAGTGGGCGGAGGAATAGCAAGGAAAGAGCCTGGGCGGTGGCAATAGCAGATACGTGCTGCCGCCTTCGAGCTCGTCGTCCGCAGAGAGAATCGATCCTGAGACGTGGCGGACGCAGTGACGGGGATACAGATGGAGAAGCTCGGATATCGTGATGGGCACCGAGAAGAGTCGTGGCCGGCCGTTGGGTTGGATCACTCGAACCTTCGGCACCCAGCAGTAGATCATCGTGAGACCCATTGGACTGCCCAGCCATGTATTGAGAGTAAATAAATAAAACGCACCACAATACAGAAATTCTATGGACAAAAATATATTCCACAGATCAAGCGGCCCACATGTTGCAACTTGGCTTAAATTCAGGCGTATTATTACAAGAATCTTAACTTCACAGAGTCTATCGGGATCACTATTTTTTTTTTTGGATAAAATGTGAAGAAAAGTTCGTATTTTACCAGTGAAAATACACTGTTAACCCATAAAAAAAAACATATGAAATTTTAATTTACAATCTCTTTTCTTCTAACACACTCAAACATATCTTTTTAAAATCAAATCGAAACCTATAATTTTTAGAATAAAATCGAATTATTTTGAAGAGATTTGTCTTTTATTACAAATAGATAACTCTTCCCCTGAGAAGGAGCCAGAGATTCCTGAAGAATTCCAGTGGCTGGAATCGTAATGGCCAAAGGATTATCTGGCCGCCCGGATAAGTTGCTATCCATTTTAAGCTAACATTATTAATTAGTACGATCAAAGATGTCAATTGCACTATTCAATTGTGTAAGGACGAACTTAACGTGGAAATTCAATTTTCTTGCAAAATTCTTGTCGTATTTGCAAAGAAAATAAGTATAGAATAGTGGTTCTGTCGCACGATCATATTTACGTGACAAAATGGTCATTAAATTATATTTTAATTCCTTCAAAAGTGTATAAATGTCAATTAATAATAATTTTATAATGTAAAATTATTTTACTTTGTCATTAATTATTTATTATTTAAATTTTAATTGGTTTTACAATTATTTTTACAACTTCAGTGGGTTTAATGATTTAGAATATGTATTTTAATAGGTTTAAAAATCAGGAAGGAGTACGATAGAGTATAGAAAATTTACAACTTGAGTGGGTTTAATGATTTACAATATACAGCCTGAGTGGGCCTAATTGTTAAGAACATGTGTTTCCTCTTAAAAAGTTACAGGTCACAGGGGTAGGGTATGTATACCTTTGTAGACTTTACCAAATGTTTCCTTCTTTATAAAATATAAGTTCAAAAATCAGAAAAGAATAAGATAAAATATAAAAAATCTCATGTACCAATTTGATATCTTATCGTGATATTAAAATAAAAATGATATAATTAATAATAATAATTTAATTTAAAATTATGATTTATAGTTTAGTTAAATGTCAAGTTGATGTATACAAATCTCTTATTTATTATTTATTAAATAAAAATGATTGAATTAGATATTTATTTTTTAATTAATTTAATTAAATGTCGATTTGATGTGTTTAAAGTTTAAACTCTTATTTATTAAATAAGAGGTATACACTAAAATATTTATATTTTGATAATTTTTTAATTTTTTTATAATAATGATAATTACCATTAAAATCAATTTTGATATATTTGATTTACATATTTAAATTAATTACTTTGTCATGTGTTTTTTATAAAAAAATCAATAAAAAATAATTTTTATTTGTATTTTTGTAAGGTGTTTTAGGTTTTAGATTTTATTGAATAACCTATTTTGTTATAAAATTAATGAGAATTTGACTTTTAAAAATATATTTTGTTTTTTTTTAATGATTATTATTAAAAAATAATTTTGAATATCTAAAATGTTAATTAACTTTGATCCAACATGTTTTAATGTTTTTTTAATTGATAAATTAATTTATAATTATTAATACTTTCTCATTAAAATTGATTATTTTTTTATTATTAATAATTAAATAAAAAATTGAAAATTCTTTATTTCAATTACTTAATCTATTTTTTATAGACGTTTAAGTGGGTCTAAGAACATGTGTTTCCTTCTAAAAGGTCACAAGCTCAAATCCATAGGAGGAATTCTTTAGAATTTTGTTTCTGTGCTCTAAAAGCATTAAGAGAAGCTTTCCAAGATCACATACTTTTGTTGAGTTAAGAGGTTAAGAAGGTTGGTAGTGTGACAAATATTTTGAAAATGAGATCTAATATGGGTATAGGCTAGACAAGAGAAAGTGCTTTTCATCTTCAACCTTCGTAGTGTCACAAAGGTGACATGCTTTTTCATCCCATGGTGTTTTAGGAATTGACTTCTTAGTGTCACAAATGTGACACACTCTTTCATCCTATGGCGTTTGAGCAACAACCAATTTCACTATGGAGCTGGTGAGAATTTGTTATTATCTTAACAATGTTTATTTTTTTCATTATACTTGGAAAAACATATAGATAATTTTGATCTTCTAGATTAGGGTTGATTACATCCTTATAATACCTTAATTTTCTTTTTTCCTCTAACTTTTATCACACCACATTTTCTCCTTAAATTTTGATTTGACGATTTTTTTAATAGTATCTTTATTCTGCAAAATGATGTCTTCCATGATTCCCCAATAGTTTAGGCATCTTTATGCAATCCTCGCTTGAGTCGAGCCTCTTGTCTTCCATGTTGTTTAACTTGTTCTTATACATTAGTTATATAGTCATAGCCATGCTCTCAATGGGGGAGAGGCTTGTTTCTAAGAGGAGGATGAGATAGTCTCCATGATTCACAAGAGATACTACAACCCAAGACTTCACATCCATAAAAAATAACAGGTGTAACAAGAGTCTCAAAGATGAGTTTCTTCTTGTCCCAACTCCAAAGATCAACTGATTTACAATTGTTTTCACGCCCATAATAAGCTTTCCATCCCCCAATAATCCTTTTCTCAATGCTATAATTCCAATTGAACTTGTGGTGAATATCAATTCCAAGATATTTGTATGAAATCACTTCCTCCAAGTTGTTATTGTCATATAACAAGGTATCTAAGTAACCCATATTGAAGTAAAAATCCTTGAAGATTATTCTATATACATGCTTTCACCTATTTTAATCCAAATTTCAGTTATTTTTCCATTATTTTTTTAATAAATAAATTAATAACAAGTCAAACTAAATTTTTAATTATACAAAATAAAATTATTTTTAAACATATATATCGATAGTTTAATATAAATAGTTTTAGAGAGTTAATTTTATAGTTAAAGAAAAAGGATACGGATAATTTTAAACGTATATATCGATAGTTTAATATAAATAGTTTTAGAGAGTTAATTTTATAGTCAAAGAAAAAGGATACGGATAAATAGTGTAAATTTTTAATTATACAAAATAAAATTATTTTTAAACATATATATATGTAGATAGTTTTTGAGAGTTAATTTTATAGCTAAAGAAAAAGGATACGTATAAAGATTGTTTATCTAGGTCTCCATGATAAATGAAAATGAATAGACTTGAGGGAATTTGACTTTAGCGGCACATTTTGAATTATATTTATATTAATCGTTATATTCAAATTTTTGATATAGGTATTTGGTTAATTATTTATATTTATTAGTTTTGAATTCTATCCCATGTTATTTGTGTATGTTGGAGATATTACCCATTTACTTAGTATTTTTTTTTTTAGGTTGATTAGTCCATGTTGAGGGTGTTTCTGGTAGATATTCTCTCCTAGATTGTTACGAGGAAAATCATTCTATGCTATGGGGTAAACCACAACAGACGGAAATGACTGCAGAAATCAACTCTAATCTCAAGTATGGTATATAAACAAACATAATAACAAGACAAGATAAAAAACTTACCTCGTCCGAACGTTCGATGAAGTCCACTGTTGAGCACTTAACTCAAAGCTATATACCTGCAACTTGTCCTCAACAACCAAGATACACAAGCATACGGTGATAATATATAAAGTTAGCACATATAATAGCATACTCCATCAATATACATAACAAATACGCCCATGGAATAATAATTCAAATATTTGCAAGACATTAATTGGACAAGAAAATAGTATTTCTATTAAAATATGATCAACGTAAGTGTGTGAATGACAAACTTTTGTGTCGGCACAACTCGCAACCGAGAAACTAAGTCCTTTCTAGTTGGGCTTCCATCACTTCAATCCTCCACCAAAGGCAAGCTCATATACGAGATACAATGAGGTTCTCCATTAAATAGGGAAGAGCTTGGGCTGAACAGTGTGTTCAGATTTAAAAGGACAAAGGGATGCATATTCAATATGAAATGAATAATTTCTCCAGAGTAACTTTGCTCTCAAAGTTGAATTCTTCTCCTCTCTCCCACAACTTGGATATGGCCCATTTATAGCCTTCAAATGGAACTAAAGGGCTAAGTCAGAACGTTTCCAGTATATGGAAGGTCAATGATCATGGATCTTGTGATATGACATGGAAACCCTATACCATTTTTTAGTTTTGGGCACAAAACCCGATGTATGCGGGTTGTAATGGTGCAACCTGCATATACACATGTTGTATATATGTTAGGGCACACATATGTGGAAAAATATGATTTTTAGCTATGGGAATTGCAAAAAGAGACTTCAAGTCTGCATAGGGAAATGGAAAAGGCCTTCTGAGCAAGATACATGGGGTGAGGAAAATATTTCTATAACAGATGCCCCCTAATGTGTGAGGTCAAAGGAGTATCTGCGATGGTCGAAATACATTATAATTCCTATAAGTGGAGTAATGGAGACCCCGCTGGACGAACTAGTTGCTCATAAGAATATTACAATCCATAATGACTTTGTACACGTGGCTACCAATTTGAATTACACTGCAGATCCATGTGGAAATATACCAAACAACTGTTCATAGCCATGCATAGGCAATACAAAAGTGGATACATGTCATAGGCTATCATAGTCACGAACAAGGCCCAATGAAAACTAATCTCAAAATCATTCTGAGATATCTGTATACAACAGAGTACAATCTTATCTCCCATGATTACTGAAGTCATATAGGTACTGGTCCAATGAATGCTAACAACAGCTTAGGAAAGCTCAGACTATGAACTAATGTCTTCAAGTCTTCTACACAATCTGCCAAAGGTGAAAGTCTACATCATGTGAATAAAGGAGTTGAGGTCGAACACAATGAGACTTCATTTGATTACCGATCATTGAGGTATACCGTTAACAAATGTGAGACAACCTACCGATAATGAAAGTAGGCATCAAGGCACCAAGTACATTCTTACAAGTGTGAATAAAGGAGTTGAGGCCGAACACTTGAAGAATCCATCGATCAGGAGACATTGATGTATTCCCAACTGTCGATGGTGAGAGAACTCGCCACTGATGACTGCAAGCCTCTAGGTACTCATAGGACTCTAGGTATCGCTTACAAAATATATGAGCTAAAGTTGATGGAAGGAGACCTGCTGAAAGGAGAGCATTAAGGCATCTCTCATCAATTAGCATGAGGTACAAAGCAATAGCTTGATGATTTGGAGGAACTTGGACGGAGAACATGTTCACAAACCAACGACCCTGTGCTTCTTTCACATGCACCAGATGCAAGCAGTGCACGAAAAAGACCCTCTTGATAGCAACGAATAAGGAAAACTGCTGACAAAGGCGCGAAAACCACCAATAAGGATAATGGAATCCAAGACACTGCATGAATACCAATGTGTGAATAGATTTCTTACCGTCGAACACAAGGGAAACCCCCCCAGTCAATGACCAATGAGGAGATGTCGATTGTTGGGTTCAAGGTTACCTACCCATAAGGAAAGTAGGACTAGGGTACTACACAGTAGGAATACAACTTCATGTAGCTCTGAGACACACTGAGGGTATGACCGATATGCAAAGTCAAGAGTTATGAGATATGGCTGAAACAAGCTTATAGACATCCTTTGAACAAGAGCTTGAGACATATGGAGGACTCTAGAAGCATAGATGATGAAACTTTGTGATACAAGAGGCACCAATCAAACTCTCCATAGGGATTGGAAGAGTAACCAGTCGGAGGAGTAAACTCTAAGTAACAATCTCATCTTCCTAAGGTCATGCTAAACCTAAACTTCGAATGACAAGTGGACTCAAAAGTTTGTGCCCTGTTCAAAGGCGACACGACTGTTGACAACATGAGATAATGTTCTTTTCCCACCCACCTTTTTTTTGTTTTTTCATAGACAATTGAATGCTATGATATAGAGGAGGAAACAAGTGTCACGAGTAAGAAACTAGCTCCAATAGTGGAACATACCTATGCTCAATGCAAGGAGGTGTATGAAGGATATGGACACTCGGGGGAATATTTCTTCTTGGGGTGCATGGTTTCAAGATGCAAATGATATAAACAAGGCTCTACTTGGATGATGATGCAAACTGCTAAGGTAATAGGATTATAACGCGAAATCGGGAACCAAAAATAGGCTCAATACTACAAGTAAGAGAATGAGGTGCAATCACAACTTAACTCCAAAGAATGTCCTTTTTTCATAAATTTAGTCCCCTAGGCCCAGAAAAGTATAAAACAATACCCAGGAGAACTCTTCTAGCCACTAGTGACTAGAGTATTCCTTTTTCGAAATTAGTCTAGTTGGTCTGAAAAAGGGTTAAAATTACACCAAATAGACATCCTTTCAGATCCAATTAACGAGTGTGAAAGAGACAAGTTCACTTGATAATCTTTTCGCTTTTTGAGAGAGTCGAAAAAGAGCTTAAACAAGACCCGAGAATGTTGTTATAAGCATCATATATTGGGGGAGGCTATGACTCCCATGCAAGACTTCTATCGAAAGTCAACAACTCGTAGATAGCTGACACAAGCTTGAGAAAACCCAAATCTTTCCAAGTCGAGGAGGAATAAATACTTGCAGAGGTTACCTTATATACAATATATTGAAGAATGCCCCTTATCTGGAAGGGTGTAGAAGAAGGAAGTCAAGTCTCTATAAGATCATTCCAATCAAAGGAAACCACCCTAGGACTTGGAGGGAGCGTACTCAGAGAGAGTAGAATGCTCCCTTGTTCAGAAGGTACAAGACTAGAAATGATAAGGACATGGTTGGAGGACACATCACCATCCAAAAGAAGAGTGGGATTGACTGAAGATTGCATCAACAATGTCACTTCCTTAGACTTTTCACTTTCCAAGAGAAGAGTGGGATAGATTGAATATTTCATCAGCATGTCCACTTCTTCAACCGTTGGTTGAATAGGATGTGAGACAACAATATCAAGAGACACATCACCACCAAAAACAAGAGTGGGAATATTACATCTACATGACCGTTGGTTGAACAGGATGCGAGACAACAAGGTCAAGAGACGCATCACCCCCAAAAATAGGAGTTGTTTCGTCTGAAGATTGCATCGACATGACCATTGGTTGAAAAGGATGCGAGACAAAATGGTCAAGAGACCATTTTGTCAACCGAATATTACATCGACACGACTGTTGTATCAACCAAAGAAGGACTAGAATGTTGGGAAACCAAAGACGACTCAGAACCCGAAGGGCCCCCCAAAAAGGACCACACTTCTTGTACCACAACAGTAGCAGGGCACAAAAGAGTAAGGTGATCTCCTTTGCAAAGCCTATAAAGGAACTCGGGCTTGTGTCTTATACGTCTAGGTTTCTCAATCATATGAATTCCCCCAACATGACTTGTAGTGGCCGGTGACATTCTCTCAACATGACTTGTAGAGGCTAGTAGAAAATCTCCAACATGAATTGCAAATGTTGGTGATGAATGCCCAACATGACTAGCAGAGGTTGGTGATGAATCACCAACATGACTAGCAGAGGTTGGTGATGAACCCCCAAAATGACTAGAATAGGTTGGTGATGAATCCCCAACATGACTAGCAGAGGTTGGTGATGGATGTGCAGTGTGAATAACAATGACTAGAGTTGTGCCCCCAACATGACATGCAACGACTGGTTGCTGGTCTTCAACATGAATTGCAGAGGTTGCTGACCAATCTCCAACATGACTAGCAGAGGTTGGTGATATAATATCAGTATGACTTATAGTGACTGGAATGGCAATGGTTGGTTGTGGCATTTGAGACCGAGGTTTTGGGAAAGACTAGTTTTGAGAAATTGCAGGCCAGGAAGGGTTTTGGTATACACCATGGCCCTGTCCGGCAGGAAAGTATCCTCCTCAAAACTGATTCATAAAGGTTTGTATGGACATCGTCACCGATGAAGTTTCTTCCGAAGAGAAAGAGACATGGCAAGGGTTACTCAGATGAGGATATATGTTTCCCCAAACGAAGGAACTTCGTGAAGGGGGTTGCCCATACTATAAAACTGACTCCACCCAGATGGAACACCAGAGGACAGATGGAGGTCTTCCATGGGAAAAGCATTCATAGGAACCAACATAACGAAAGAAGGATAGATGGATGGGGTGTAATAAGTAGAATGACCACCCATTTGAGCACTTTCTCCTAGAAAAGTGAATCTAGGATTGGATCCATACGAAGGAATATTCCAACCTCCTACCGTAAGAGTTGGTTGAGTGATATGACTCCCACTAAACGAAAAGGGAGAATAAAGAGGCATCATGCCTCTAGACCCAAAACTAGTATTCACATAAGGTGATGAGTCAAATGATGGAAAGTGCGAAGACATGTTTGGCATACCATGAGAAAATAGATTAGAGGCCCAAGGTATTGGTTGAGTATCATGATTCAACATACCACTCAAAAATACAAAAGGATTCATCCCCATGGAATGAGAAAATACCTTGGGCTGCGTAGCGCTAACCGAGGGAGTCACAGGGGCTCCACTAACCATAACAATGAAAACTCATGACGCAATACAAAATTCTAAGGCCAACTAATAATCAAAGAGCACACTAAAGTAAAGTAAAAAGGCCAGTGCACACAAACATGATATAATGGCTGAAAGGGGCCTCCCTCACTAAAGTAGGTATGCCTCGCCTAAGAGGGGCCTAAGACTCCCTTCAAAATATCAGAGGTATCAAAATCAATTATAAGGGCCCTCATGGGCTTAACAACACAGTCTGTCAGATCCCCTCGGAGAGGTAATCCTCCATAAAGGCTATGTGCTATCCAACCCTTATCTGAATCAGGGTACCTACAAAATAACCCCTGCAAGTAACCTATGTGGCTACCTATGTCAAGCAACTAAAGCCACCACAATATAACCAATGCGCATGAGAACAATCATAAGTCAATTCCACCATATGGGAAGGGTAGCAAAGCCCTAAATATTGAAAGCACCACCTCTCACAGAGGTAAAGGTACTAGCAAGACCCCCATACACGAATGGATCCCCAGAAATATCTCTGATACTAAGAAGGTATTAGAGGGATATCTCTTCAATCAACTTCGCGTAACCTCGTGCTTAACTCCAATGTGAGTAGAGCCTCATCACGTCACCAATTATACAATGGATTTTACCACTCCCTTAGTCAGACACATATGTTGAGTTTAATAGCCTTGGAGAAGTTTACTCACAAAATCCTATTCCAAGGCTCTAAATCTTAAGCTATTTTGTGCACCCTGAAAAATAAAATCGTTTCTAATCAATTTTAAATTTAATCAACGTTATTTTTATTGTCTTTGTTTACTCAAAAGATGTGGTTGTGAAATTGATGATGTTATGACTCAACAATTGAAAGAAATGAATATGAATATAATGCAAAGTACTAACTTCAATTATCAATAAATGATAAGATTTTCAAAAATGCAACTTTCAATTCAACTCTGCAATTTCAAATAAGATGCAATATTTCCATACTTGTATCAAGATCAATAATAAGAACCCAAAAGATCAAATGCCAACATGCAAAATGTATTTTTTTGTATTTTCAATATAAATAAATGAAAATGCAAGGATTGAACAACAACTTGATATATAAACCCTATTGTAAGCAAAAATAGACAAACCAAGAAGGATATCAAGAGGCAAACACCCAACCCAAGATGCAAGGACAACCAATGAGAAATATAGTGAGAAAGAAAAACTGCCCGAAAATTCAACCAAAGAAAGGTTTCCTATCACTTTGCAGGCACCTAACAGTCACGATAGAGACCCAAGAAGACTCAACAACCATCAAAACTTACCCAACAAACACCAAACTCGACAATCAAACAAACAAGGATGATGTACGCGATTGTTTAAGAAAAAACCACATATGTACGTGCTTTATAGAACGACAACTCGCGTATGTATGCATCTGTCAAGGGAAAACCCCTGTATATGTATTAAAACACTTCTAGGTTAAGGATAAGGCCAAGAAAATCAGACTCAAAATGAAAATAGGCTGTCAAGCAATCAAACGACAAGAAAACTCAAGCTAACTGAGAGCAATCAAAGGAGAAAAACACTCCAAACCCTGAAAAGAAGATTCCCTCCCCAGTATGGGTGCCAATTCTGTTACGAGGAAAATCACTCTATGGCATGGGGTAAACCACAACATACGGAAATGATTGCATAAATCAACTCTAATCTCAAATATGCTATATAAACAAACATGCTAACAAGACAATATAAAGAGCCCACCTCATCCAAATGTTTGATGAAGTCCACCATTGAGCACTTAACTCAAAGCTATATACCTGCATCTTGTCCTCAACAACCAACATACACAAGCATATGGTGATAATATATAAAGTTAGCACATATAATAGCATAATCCATCAATATACATAACAAATACGCCCATGGAATAACAATTCAAATATTTGCAAGACATTAATTGGATGAGAAAAGAGTATTTCTATTAAAATATGATCAACGGAAGTGTATGAATGACAAACTTCCGTGTCGGCATGTATCAGAACCGATAAACTAAGTACCTTCCAGCTGGGCCTCCACAACTTCAATCCTCCACCAAAGACAAGCTCATATAAGAGAGACAACGAGGTTCTCCATCAAATAGGGAAGAGCTTGGGGGCTGAACAATGTGTTCAGACTTAAAAGGATAAAGGGATGTAGACTCAATATGAAGTGAATAATTTCTTCAGAGGAACTTTGCTCTCAAAACTGAATTCTTCTCCTCTCTTCCACAACTTGGACATGGCCCATTTATAGCCTTCAAATGGAACTGAAGGGTCGAGTCAGAATGTTTCCAGTATATGGAAAGTCAAGGATCATGGATCTCATGACGTGACATGGAGACTCAACACCATTTTTTAGTTTTGGGCACAAAACCCGATGTACACGGTCTGTAATGGTGCAACCTGCATATATGCATGCTGTATAGTTATTAGGGCGCGTATATGTGGAAAAATATGATTTTTAGCTCTGGGAATTGCAAAAAGGGACTTCAAGTCTGCATAGGGAAATGGAAAAGGCCTTCTGAGCAAGTTGCATGGGGTGAGGCAAATCTTTTTATAACATAGATGAGGGTGCCCCATCCTCTCCAGTCATTACTCAATTGTAGTTTAGTTAGAGTAGTGGAGTGGATTCTTGCATGGTAACCTTGATATTATCACCAAGTGTTGTATGATCACCTCAGTATCATCACCATGAGGGTGCACTTACCTTGAATCATTACTACGAAGGCGCTACACATGTGCATGCTAGATTATCTCCTCACTCCACTTGTGATTAGATAGTTAACTTATGACTGCATGGCTAGTTAACTGGGACTAGGTGGAAATTCACTCTTGAGTCTATCAATGAGTTCTCACATCTCTCTAGATCACTACTATGATGCATTACTTTTCTCATGTAGAGTATATCATGCGTATTTTAACCATTCTATCATTCAATTAATACAATTCTTTATTCTTCTCTCTCTCTCTCTCTCTCTCTCAATTTGCAAGCTTGTATGAATTGTTGCTAGCTAAATTCTCTATGTAGGTTTCACCAAAATTCTACATGGTATTAGAGCCCACATATTTCTAGGATCAAGGAACACATGCACTTTATTTGTAAGTTCAGAAGGAAGATGCAGAAATAAAGAATGGAGTTCTCGCTGACAATTCTTCTCACACCACATAATTATTTCGCGTGGAAGCTAAAAATTCTACATCAACTCAAATGCAGAGGCTTGTACCAAATAATAATGGGTGCAGAGGTTGAGCCACCATCAACCATCGAGAAAAACTTGTATCTCAACCTCATGGATGAGGCCTATGGCCTTATTTGCATGTCAATGTCCCCTGAGCTATTGTTTCACATTGAAGTTTGTACTACTCTAGATGAGATTTGGACAAAATTGGAAGATCTCTTTGGAAAAAAGGATGAGCTGAGAGGCCACATGCTCGAGGTAGAGATGAATTCCCTGGATTTAAAAATATTTGATAACATTTGGGACTTCTTCATGAAGTTCAAGTCCCTTCTTCTTCATCTAAAGGGATGTGGTATTGACAAATCAAATCAACACAATCGATTAATCCTTTCTATTTTGTCAAAACTTGGTCCATAGTATGTTGTGTTTTCCTCAACATTCCATACAATGAGATTCACTTCAGGAGCAACATGGAAAATGCCTACATTGGATCAGTTTATTGAGTCCCTAATGCATGAGCAAGATAAGATAATAAAAATGGGGACAATCAAGGGTCCCAATGCGCATGCACTTGTTGTGCATGAGAGAAACAACATGTTTAATTAGAAGTCCAAGTAGAAAGGAAAGGGAAATGCACATTCTAAACATAATAAGGAAGGCAATTCCAAACCCTAAGATGATTTGTATAGCTCCAAAGGTGGACAAGGAAAGAAAGGGAAGTCAAAATGTAGTTACTGCAACCACGACTACCATTCTGAATCATCATGCAGGAAGAAGACAATAGATCTCATGGAGAAGGAACTTCAACAGAACAATATCAAGGGCTGCATTCCCAAGAATTCTAAGAAGAAGCTGGGAGACCAAACACCAGACAAAATAGGTAATTCTCATGATTTAATTTCTATTCATACTTCTCCTAATGCATGGATCTTGGATTCAGGCACATCCCATCACATGGAAGCCACCTGAATTTTTTTATCTTCTATTACTACATGCACATGTCCTCCCATCCTCATGGGTGATGATACCCTAGTGGAGGTCACTAGAAAAGGGAGAGTAGAACTCCAACATGGAAGTTTTGAGAACGTCTTGCATGTTCCAAAAATTTCTGTGAATATACTATTTGTTTATCAAATAACACACTCAGGCACATGAAAAAGGATAGAATTCATACTTGATTCCCTAATCATATATGACATACATGATAACTCCAATATTGTTTTTGGTGAGGTAATTCACCAGTCTCGTTTGCATACATTCAATAAGTTTATTGCTAAGTCTAATTCTACATTACTACTGACTCATGCTCATAATGATGGTAGACTCTAGCATGATAAATTTGGTCATGTAAACTTCAAGTACTTGCAACAACTCAACAAATAGGGAATGGTCATAGGCTTGCATGACATACACTTTTCCAAAAGAGTTTGTCAAGAATGCGATCTTGGAAAACATCCTCAAGAGAAGTTTGAGAAAGGGAAGGCTTGGAGGGCCTCCTCTCCCTTGGAGCTTATCCATAATTATCTAATGGGACCCTTTCCTCATCTGTCCATCAACAAAATGAGGTATGTGATTACATTTATTGATGATTTATCACGATACACTTGGGTGTATTTTCTCAGGCAGAAGTATGAAGTTTTTGAGTATCTCAAAGAATTCAAAGCACATGCCGAGACTCAATCCGGGAGGAAGATCAAGATCCTCCACACAGACAATGGGGGGGAATATGTGAACTGAGTCCAACATATTTTTACAAATGCAACAATACAACTGCAACATATAGTACCATACACTCTGCAACAAAACATGGTAGCTAAGAGGAAGAACATATCCTTCAAAGAGATGGCCACATGCATGTCGCATGCAAGGTATCTTCCTTCCAAGCTTTGGGCCAAGACACTTAACTGTGCTAACTACATTCATAATAGATCTCCTCACATGTTTTTCAAGGAAAAGACTCGCTTTGAGGCATGGAGCAACAACAAACCGGAAGTCACCCACTTTCCAATATTTGGATCACATGTGTGGGCCACATACCCTCTAAAAATAGGAAAGCATTAGATCCTCAAAGCACCACATGCATCTTTCTGGGATATCCTGATGGTGTGAAGGGTTACATGTTGATTAATCCCTCAATAGAAAATCTCATTATTGAGCAAAGTGTCAAGTTTGAGGAAATGCATGCACCATTGGAGACCCATGCAAAGACCTCTATACTTGCTCCTGCACCAGACATCATATATGATGAGTCCACTCATTCAAATCATGGCTCAGATTTAAGTTCTGAATCTGATTCGGAATATGATGAGCACGTAGATGATGAGCCAAAACAAATACTCAAGTGGGAATGCTCAAGTGGGAACATACCACCCTACATGCAACATGTGACCTTGTGGGGGATCCAACGGATTAGAGGATGAAGAGATCCCAATTTGAGAAGCCTCCTCATGCACTCACAACTACCAAACCACTAATTCCCATGTATTTCTACATGGTTCTAGCTTCAGACCCACAAACCTATGCAAAGGCTCCAGGGAATCCCTTCTAGGAAGCTGTTATGCAAGAGGAGTACAACTCTCTCGTCGAGAACTAAACTTGGGATCTGGTTCCACTTCCTTCAAATAGGAATATTTCTGGATGCAAAAGAATTTGCAGGACTAAGAAGGAATAAAATAGATAAGTGATAAGGTACAAGGAAAGAATGGTTGCCAAAGGTTTCTAGTAGATCCACAAGATAGACTATGATGAGACCTTTGCTTCAGTAGCAAAGATAAGCTCCATCTAGTTGGCCCTTGTTATTGTAGCAGCCAGGGGGTTCCAAATTTCACAAGAAGTATGTGAAGAATTCCATTCCTCATGGGAATATCTCAGAGGATATTTGCATGGAGCAACCTCACGGGTTCATACAAAACTCATCCTTAGTATGTCGACTGAAAAAGTCACTCTATGGCCTCAAACAAGTGCCTAGAGCATGGTATGAGAAGATGGATGTTTATTTTATTTCTCAAATTTTTATTAGATGTATATTATATCCAAACATCTACATGTTGAGAACCTCAAAATCTTTGTTGATCTTAGTTCTATATGTTGATAACCTCCTAATCATAGGAATTTTGGCCTTAACAATTGCAATGATCAAAGACATTTTGCATGATAGGTTTGTTGTATGAAATTGCAAGTAGTTAGCGCTCCCTGGTGTATCGTGACAAGGGATTAATCACCTCTCATGGATCCTTGAAATCTTGTGGTGGTGAGTTTACCAATCACCTACGGGTTTTGGTGTAACGATAGTCATACTACCAACAAATGGTATCAGAGCTAGAGGTCACGAGTTCGATACACACTCGACTCGCGCTGAGGGGGAGATTGTTGCATGAAATTGCAAGTAGTTAGCGCTCCCCAGTGTATCATGACAAGGGACTAATCGCCTTTCATGGATCCTTGAAATCAGGCAGTGGTGAGTTTACCAACCACATGTGGGTTTTGGTGTAATGGCAACCGTACTACCAACAAGGTTTTCTATGACGGACATAGGTCCACTAGAATTTTTCCTTGGCCTTGAGGTCAAGAAGGATGCTTTAGGAATCAAGATGTCTGAGACTAAGTATGCCAATGATCTCTTGGTTAGATTCCACACGATTGAATGCAAATCTTCATCCACACACTTTCTATCTGGGGTACATCTTGAGGATGACAAGACTACATCATTGGTGCAAAACACCTTGTCTCGACAACTTGTGGGGATCCTTTTTTATCTCACCCACACCCGATCAAATCTCTCATATGCAGTAGGGGAAATTTCCAGTTAGATGCAACAACCATAAGCAGAAAATCAATAACTAAATATTCTGGAGATCTAAAGGTAGAATGACCTCAATAGTAAAGATTCCAGTATTTTATTAGATCTGTTGTGATGAACTATTCCAGTGGAATATCCATGACAGTTTACATATCATATTGGTATATAAGCAAGTTTTTCTTTTGGGTATTCATGGGAAGTTGCAGGATCCAAGAATCAACTTAAAGAGAAGTCGCATAAACCATAACCATGGAAGACGAGTCTGTTCATAACAATCCTTGAGATCTAGTAGAAGAGATATTTGAGAGGTTGGAAGCGCAATTTGTCAACATGACTCACAATATGAACCTCCTCATGGTGGCTCTAGAAAACAAGCTCATACCATTCAAAGATGATGGAGTCTCTAAATCAAAGAACGAATTAGAGGGGAAATTAGAATATCAAGAAGACTCAGGAAAGGAGTCATGGAAAGAATCCAAGAAAGAGCAGCTGAGTTCGAGTGTCATGAACCCTTCAAAGTACCTATTCAATATGGAAGTGAAAATGGGCATAAAGATATACCAAGGTGATATTGATGCATTAAAACTAAATTATTGGTTGCAACAACTAGAATGTTATTTTAGTGTTCACCATATAGAGGAAGAGCATAAGATTTTATTTGCTAGATTGAAGTTAGAGGGCCATGCTTTAACTTGGAGGGAAATCCACACAGAAACACTTAAGTTGGAGGGAGAGCCACCAATAACTGGGTGGGAGGAATTAAAAACCCTCATCAAGTCCCAATTCTACCCTATTGGGTATGTATAAGACCAATGGATATAGTGGCACTACTTCAGGGATATGAAAGGGCATAATGTACATGAGTACACCAATGAGTTCATAAAGATGGCCATCATGTTGGATATCTCTCCCAAGAAATCATATATACTTATCAAGTATCTGGGGGGTTTCCACAATCATCTACAAAAGTAGGTGATTCTCTTCAAGCCAATGATAGTGGATGAGGCACGTGTACATGCACAATACCCGAAAAACATAGGCCAAAAGAAAGGGAAACCAAGTGGTTTGAAGAAGAAAGAGCACCAAGAATCTTCCAAGGAGGGAAAGAAGAAGTGGAAAGGGAGAAAATATAAGAAGAAAACAACTACTACACATCAGTGAAAATATGGGAACATCCATTGCAATCATTGCAAAATTGATGGCCACATCGAGGAAAAATGATAGAAACTACATTTAGAGCTGGACCCGAAGAACTGCAAGAAGGATAGAAAGAAAAAGAACCTTCTAGCCACATATTCAAGCAATCAGATTGAAAGTATCTCAGATGTGGATGAAAAGATTGTCTGCACATCTATGCAGAAGGAGGTGAATATGAGTAGCCTTCATCACTAGGAAGAGAAGGAGATGACCAAGTTCTTCCATATCAATATTTAGGTTAAGAAGACCAAGATAAATGCTTTGTTCGACTTTGGTTCACAAGATGATCTCATAGCAGTGGATCTGGTCATCAAGCTTGGATTGGAGGTTCATGATCATCCTAGCCCCTATCCATTGGGTCGGGTAAACAAGGATATTGAGATAAAGGTAACAAAATCGTGTAAGATTAAATTTGCTGTAAGTGCAAATTTTATTGATGAAGTGGAATTGGATGTAGTACCCCTTGATGTATGTGAAGTATTGTTTGGAAGCCCTTACATGTATGAGGGATGACATATTCATGCAGAGAGACAACCAATACCAACTGATCAAGGATTGGATTTCCTACATCATCAATGCACATAAAGGCAAGTCAAAGATCTCACTAGTAAGTGCCAACCAAGCCAAGAAGTTGATTAGTTCTAGTAAGAAATATGTTTTGCTTTTCTTAAGAGAAAAAAAATTGATGATGAGCCAATGAGAGTGAAGGCATTCGTGGAGGGGTGTACTAAAGAAAAAAAACATCAGTTGGAGGAGTTGCTACAGGAATACATAGGAGTGTTCAAGGAGCCTAAAGGGATACCACCCAAGAGGGATGTGGAGCATGAAATAAAGTTATTTCCAGACTCCCAATTGTCGAATATTGGGTTGTTTAGACAGTCTATTCTAAAAGTGAATGAAGTGAAGAAGCAATTGTAGGAGTTGTTGGAGAAGGGTGTGATTCAACCAAGTACCTCACCTTGTGGGTGAACCATCATAATTGTACCCAAGAATCATGGAACTTGTAGAGTGTGTATTGATTACAGAGCATTAAACAAGATTACATTGAAGAATCAATACCCTATGCCAAGGATCGATGATCTGTTGGAGCAACTGCAACATTTCAAGTAGTTCACTAAGTTGGATTTGAAATTAGGATATCACCAGGTACGAGTCAAAGAAGAAGATACTTGGAAGACTACCTTCAAGACAAGGAAATGTTTGTATGAGTGGTTGGTTATGCCATTTGGTTTATGCAATGCACTAGCTACATTTATGAGACTAATGAATGGTGTTTTATGCCCTTATCTAGATTCATTTGTTATTCTCTATTTGGATGATATATTGGTTTATAGTGATACCTAGGAGGATGATCCGGATTTTATGAGCAGAACGAAATGAATGCAAATTATTAACAGGTGCTTAACACAAAAGAACAAAGATACAATAAAACTGGTTTTCTATTCAATAACGAAATAAGCTGAAACTGTAAAATGCAGTGGAAACAAGCTTGCTGGAATGGTGGCGGCTTATCTCTGAGAAGAGATGTGACGGTAGCACGCATTCACAAGAAGAAGGTTACAATGAGGCTCTGAAGGCCTTTTTACAATAAGAAATAATTCCAAAAACCCTAGACATCCAAAAACCTAACCCTAGGAGATGAAACGCCAAAAGTCATGTGGGCCCCGTTTGGGTAAGCTAGTACATCAACTTCCCGGGGTCGTAACTTTTGCATACGATCTCCGTTTTAGGCGTGTGATAGCCCGTTGGAAAGGTATCGCCGAGGAGATTCATTTTGGGGGCTCAATCATGACTTCAACTATCATTGAGGAGCTCGATGCCGAAAAACCTTCATTTAGGCCCTCAAAATGGCCCCGGAAGTAAAAACTGCTAAAAATAGTAAATTGCCAAAAATGTCAGAAAACTGTTTTGAGCCAGTTGGAAAAGGTGGGTGGCCACTGATATCCATATGGATCAATCCTCCCTCCTTAGGAATAAATGGTCTCCATTGCGTTGAGGTCCCCCATTAGATGAGGAAATTTCTGTTGAATTTGGCCCCGGGTGAGCCACTTGCCTGGGTGYAGGAGCTGCCCTGCTTTGACGACTCGATAAAGTTGGATCCTTTGTTGTCGAGTGCCCTTGATATGTCTATCCACAATCTGATCATTGGATGCCTATTGTATGCAGTCAGGGTTGAGCTCTATTGGTGTCAGCTGTTCTGCTATTTCTGAGGTGTCCAATAATGGTGGGAAATAAGGGTGAAGAAGATCCATGTTGAAATAAGGGCAAAGGAGGAATGTTGAGCTCAAAAGCATTATCCCCCATGGCCTTGGTTATAGTGTACGGTCCATAACGGAGTGGGTGAAGCTTCCAATGGGGTCCTGTAAGGCGTTCTTTCTGCAAGTGCAACCAAACCTTTTCGCCCACCTGAAACTTATGCGGCACCTGATGTTGATCATGGAGCTGTTTGTACTTGTCATTGGACTTCTGTAGGATATCCTGAACCTGTTGGTGGATGTGCTGGATCCGCTCAATGAACCGAGTGGCTTTGTTAGCTTCATTTGGAGCAGGAGATGAGTCAATCAAGGTGACCGCAAGGGGAAGTGCAACATCTATGGGACCCAATGGTTGGAATCCCAACCCCACTTGAAAGGGGCTGTGGCTGGTTGAGCTATGCAAGGGTCGATTGTAGCTATGCTGGACATAAGGAAGGCTCTCATCCCATGTGCGAGGGTTCTTTGAATTATACATGCGAAGGATATGCACAATCATTCGATTTACAACCTCGGTTTGGCCATCTGTCTGGGGGTGGAAAGCCGTGGATTTGGTGAGCTTGGTGTCCAGCAGTGACCAGAGGCTCGACCAGAATGTGCTGAGAAATCAACTATCTCGATCTGAGACAATGGTTTTTGGGATTCCAAAATGTACCCAGACTCATTCAAAGAAGAGCTTGGCAGTGGCCTCTGCTGTGATGCTCTTCTTGCAGGCAACTAGAATCGCCATCTTAGAAAAGCGATCAACAACCACAAAAACACAGTCATTTACCCGCTTGGTGGATGGGAGGCCCGACATGTAGTCCATTGAGATGGATTCCCATGGCCTGTTAGGAGTAGGAAGAGGGGTGTACAAGCCCTATTTCTTAGTGGTCGGTTTGTCAATAGCGTAGGCAGTGCATGACCTGATATACTTGCCGACCTCCTGTCGAAGTTTCAACCAGTAGAAATGTTTCTGTAGCATCGCCACTGTCTTTTCGATGCCAAATTGTCCTGCCACCCGACTGTAGTGGGCTTCCCATATCATCTTTGCTCGTTCGCTTGATGGAACACAGATATGGCCCAGACGACACAACAACCCATCCTGAAGATGGAAATTATCGACAACTGCATTTGCACCCAACATTTGGTAGGTGGTGGCGAAGACAGGGTCTGTCTCATAGAGTTGGGGCCATCCAGATGTCTCGTGGCCGCAAGAGTCTAGCACCGTGGTGAGTGCTGCGACTAGTGGTCTGCTGAGGCAATCAACGACGCGATTGGTGCTTCCTGTTTTATACTTGATGTTGAGGTGGAACTGCTGCAAGTATGTGGACCACTTTTGATGGCGGTCATTTTGCAGTTTTCCCTATGTCTGCATGAATTGCAGTGGCTTATGATCAGTGTGGATGACTGTCTCCTTCCCAAGAATGTAATGTCTCCACTGGAAACATGCTTGCACAATGGAGTACATTTCTTTGTCGTAAGTAGGGTACTTACGGACATTGTCTGACAATGTCTCACTATGATAGGCCACAGGGTGGCCGTGATGAGTGAGAACGGTTCCCACGACATAGTCTAAAGCATCTGTCTCAATCTCAAAGGGATGTTGCAGGTATGGTAGTGAAATTACTGGGGCTGAGCACAAGCGCTGCTTCAAATCGTCGAACGCTTGTTGTTGGGACCGACCCCACACAAATTTCGCCTTACCACCACCCCTGTTTATTTGGCTAAGGGCCCATGCAATATGGGAGAAACCCAACACAAGCCTGCGGTAGAAATTAGAAAGTCCCAAGAAGCTTCGAAGCTCAGTGAGTGTTGTTGGGGCTGGCCAGTCACAGATGACTTGGATCTTGGCTAGATCCACATGTACACTATGCTGATCAATGATGTAGCCCAGGTAATGGACCCTGTCCATGCCGAAGGAGCATTTTTCCAGGTTGGTGTATATCTTGTGCTACCGTAGGGTGTGCAGAACCTACTAAATATGTTGCAAGTGTTCATCCCAAGTCTTGCTGTAAATTAGAATGTCATCCAGATACACCACTACAAAAGTATTGGTGAATGGTCGCAGGATATCATCCATCATCCTCATGAAAGTGGCTGGAGCATTTGTCAAACCAAAGGGCATGACCAACCATTCAAAAAGTCTTTCCTTTGACTTGAAGGCGGCCTTCCATACATCTGTCTGTTCTATCGGGATTTGGTGGTAGCCAGACTTTAGATCAATATTACTGAAGTATTTGGATCCCATGAGTTGATCAAGGAGGTCATCGATTCGGGGAATCGGGTACCGGTTTCTGACTGTGATTTTATTCAGAGCCTGGTAATCAATATAGAGTCGCCAGGTTCCATCTTTATTCTATACCAGCACGATTGGGCTCCCACAAGGTGATGAGCTAGGGAGTATGTGCCCCTTGTGGAGTAGTTATTGGATCTGTCTCTTGATCTCCTCATTCTCTAACAAAGAGAGATGATAGACTGGCCCATTGGGCAGCGGTGTGCCAGGGGTCATATCGATGGTTTGCTTGACCTGGCAGTGCAGAGGTACCCCTGTAGGTGAGGAGAAGATATCCGAGTATTCTTCCACGACCTTATCTACTTGCTTCTACTGTGTGGAGAGGTCGGCCGCAGAGACCGTGGATGTGGCTGCGATCTTCTGCTTATTCTGAGAGAGAATCATGAAGAAGACAAACTTCCCCATTTGAGAGATGACCTTCCTACATTTCTTAGCAGAGATCAAGGAAATAATACTAGGTGGGACTGCCTCGGGTATCCTGTACAATTTCCTGTTCAAAGTAATAATAACACTACGAGGCCTAGACTCATATACAACATGAAGTTTCCATAAATAAGGTTGGCCCAAAAGAACATCACAAACTTCAAGAGGAGCAACATCACACAATA
>ML779989.1:292394-309806 GCA_009831015.1 Picea engelmannii
GTGGAGATCGCTTCCTTGGCGGAGCCATCCAATGGTGTAGGGTTGTGGGTGAGGTGTTGTTGGTAGGGCTAGTCGCTTGACGACCTTTCCTGAGATGCGGTTCTTCTGGCTACCGCTGTCAATGATGAAGTGCAGCGGGGTGCCTTTTACCCACATCTATGAATGGAAGAGGTGCTCTCTTTCTTCTGGCTCGTCTGGTTCACCAGGCTGGATCTTGGTGGTAGCAACAGTGGCACTGGGTTCCGCATCAATGATCCGTCTTCCCCTTTCTGGTTCTGTCTCGGAGTCAGAATCTCCATCTGATTCAGAGGCTTTCACTTCGGCCACCAGTGACTGCTTTGAGCGAAAGTCAGCAGTGTTATGCCAAGGGCTCTTATGGAAGTCGCAACACTTCCCAGTATCTTTCTTTGTCTTTCCGGTGTCCTTCTTTGCTTGCGGCTTGTACTGGTTTTCTTGATACTGTCCATATTTTCTCTGTCCTTTGTTCGGTGGGTTTGGGCCGCACTTTCCTGGCTTTTGTTGTGAGGGGTTCCCAGGCCCAAATTTCCGCGTATTTTGTTTGAGCTTCCGCTCGATTTTGACGGCATATCGGTAGGCCGCACCCAAGGATGAGATGTCTAGAAATTCCATTTCGGTTTGGATGTATCTATGCAGAGCACCGCGATACTTGAGCACCAGATGTCGCTCCAAATCTTTGATACCCAACTTGGTGTGCAAGGTATGGAAGATATTTGTGAAATTTGGCACTGCTTGGTCTCTTTCTTGCCGCAGTGTGGTCCATTTGGTATACAGGTCATCATAACTTCCGACAGGGTAGTACTATTCCTTAATAGCATCCCTGAAGGATTCCTAGGTGGCCATGACTGAAAATAACGAGGTTTTCTTTGTTTCCTTTTTCTCACAGAAAGTTTCCCACCAATCTTTGACATGGGGAACGACTTTGAGGAGTGCAAAAGTAATCTTTTCTCTATTCAAAAATTTATGAACAAAAAAATACCCTTCTAGTAGATTCAACCACTTGTCTACAACATTTGCATCTATCTGACCTTCAAATATAGGAATATCAAAGTTTATTTGTACCTTGAAGGGGGCGATGCCTCCGTTCGAAGAAGATGCATTGCCTGTTGGTAGTCGCCGAAGGATTTGCGCGAAACTATCCATCATCTCGTTCCTCTGTTGCATGAGGGATTCCTCAATCAACAGTTTGAAAGGATCTCCTGTCCCGTCATATTTCTTTTCTCTTTCCATGCGAGGTCGCTTGGGCGTGCGAGAGCTTCTGTCCTCAAGAGAAACAAGCTCGAGACCCAAATTTTTGTACTCTGACCTCGTTGGGGACATGCATTAAGACGACAAGGAGCAGACCGCTCTGATACCAATGATCCGGATTTTATGAGAAGAACAAAATGAATACAGATTATTAATAGGTGCTTAACACAAAATGACAGAGATACAATAAAACTGGTTTTCTATTCAATAACGAAATAAGCTGAAACTATAAAATGCAGCGGAAACAAGCTTGTTGGAATGGTTGCGACTTATCTCTGAGAAGAGATGTGACGACAACATGCATTCACAAGAAGAAGGTTACAATGAGGCTATGAAGGAATTTTTACAATAAGAAATAATTCCAAAAACCCTATACATCCAAAAACCTAACCCTAGGAGATGAAATGCCAAAAGTCATGTGGGCCCCGTTTGGGTAAGCTAGTACATCAACTTCCCGGGGTCGTAACTTTTGCATACGATATCCGTTTTAGGTGTGTGATAACCCATTGGAAAGGTATCGATGAGGAGATTCATTTTGGGGGCTCAATCATTCCTTCAACTATCATTGAGGAGATATATGCCGAAAAACCTTCATTTAGGCCCTCAAAATGGCCCCGGAAGTAAAAACTGCTAAAAATAGTAAATTGCCAAAAATGTCAGAAAACTGTTTTGAGCCAGTTGGAAAAGGTGGGTGGCCACCGATATCCATATGGATCAAAGGAGCACATATCACATCTTATGCATGTATTAGAGACTCTGAAGAAGCACTAACTGTTGGCCAATCTCAAGAAATGTGAGTTTGCTCAACAACCTTTGGTGTTTTTGGGGTATGTGATTGGTGGAGAGGTGCTCAATATAGATCCCACAAAGATGGAGGCTATCATGAAATGGCCAGTTCCTACAAATTTCACTAAAGTTAGAAGTTTTTCTGGGGCGACACAATACTTGTAGAAGTTCATAGCTTCATTTTCAACGGTAGCTGCAACACTCTACACCATAAAATCCAATGGTAAGAGTTTCCAGTGGAGGAATAATTAGTAGAAGAAATTTGATGAGCTGAAAAGAAAGATCAGTCAAGAACCAGTGCTCGTGCTACCAAACTTGCATAAGCCCTTTGAACTAGAGATAGATGCAAGTGGCTATGCCATGGGAGTCGTTTTTATGCAAGGAGGAAGGTTGGTATGCTATCATTCAAAAATATTTCATGGGGTAGTTCTCAACTACCTTACCTATGACAAAGAACTCTATGCCCTAGTTCAAGCTGTCAAGAAGTGGAAACACTATCTGATGGGTAAGGAGACCATCATTCACACAAATCACTAGCCACTACAGTATTTACAGGCCCAAAGTAAGCTACAACAAATTGTGCATTACAAGTGGATGGGGTTTTTACAACAATTTCATCTAGCCATCAAATATAAAAAGGGAAGCACAAACAAGTTTGCATACATGTTTTCATGGCCACCCACATCCAAGATTACAACTTTGGTAAATATGGTGCACATGGATCCTTTTACCCATGATGCATACATAGAGGCATACACAAAATATTATGACTTCAAGGAGGTGTTTCAACAACTACAGGGAAAAATTCATATAAAAGAAGGTGACAAAAAGGATGATTATCATTGAATGGTTTACTCTACAATATTGAAAATCTTTGTGTCCCTAAATATGAAGGAATACAACTTATCAAAGAGGCTCACACCTCCAAGGTTGTAGGACATTTTGGTGTTGGGAATACAGTTGCCAATTTACAACGGTAAGTGTATTGGCCCAAAATTCAAGAAGATGTAGCACGATATATTAGAGGATGTATACTTTGTTGTACCAACAAGCCCAATAATAAGAAGAAAGGTCCATACCATCCCTTACCTATACCCACTCAACCTTGGGAAAACATTTCCATGGATTTTGTGGGAGGTTTAACAACCATGCATAAGGGCCATGGCTATTTATTTGTGGTAGTTGTCAGGTTCACTAAACTGTGCATTCTCATGCCTTGTAAAAATACCATCAAAGGACATGAAACAACAAACTTGTTCTTTGAACAAGTCTGGGTGCACTTTGGGATACCAAGGAGCATCATATTAGATAGGGATACCATATTTCTTAGTGCATTTTGGACTACATTGTGGGAGAATATGGGCACTAAGTTGAAGAGGTCTACAACATTACATCCATAGACAGATGGGAAGAAAAAAGTATTCAACAAGAATTTCATGCAGATTTTGAGGGGTTACAATCAAAAGCATCCAAAGATCTGGGATGCAAATTTGATCTATATAAAACACTCTTATAATAGAGTAGTCCACATTTCTACTGGTATGTCACTTTTTAAATTTTTCTTTGGGTATTTACCACCTTCACCCTTAGATGTTGTATATGGATAACAAGCAGGAGTGAGGGAGGACCTCACATGATATGCATTAAAGGCACAAAAATTTGTTGAGAAGATCATGCATATCCATTTGCAAGTACAAGAGACACCAAATAAGTCAAGGGAAAAGTACAAGGCTAGACATGACCAACACATAACAAAGAAAAAATTTAGAGTGGGAGAAAGATTATGGTTACAACTAAATAAGGAAAGACTACAAAGTCCTGGTAAGAAGATCAAGGCTCTACTATATGGTCCTTTTGAGGTATTATAAAAGGTGGGAGATAACACCTACAGACTCAGTCTACCCCCATACATGCACATTTACTTGGTAGTGAATGTGGAGAACCTCAAACTCTAAGAGCCTTCCATGTTGGATCAGGAGGAGGAGTAGGTCCTACCTTCCATAGAGGACTTAGCACCAGATGCTCAGGAAGATTTAATAGACGACACAATTTTGCAGAAGCGGTCTAGAACTGCAAGACATGGGAAACATGACCTTTGGAAGATTGAGTTGAAAGGAAAAATTCCAGGAAAAAAAAAGTAGTACTCTAGGGAGAAGGCAAAGGAAAAAATTTCCTCACCTCATTCAGTAAATGTTTTGGGGACCAAAATCCTCCATAAATGGTGAGGTATGATCCAAATTGTATCATTGTATTTTTTGTTATCTATCTCAGATTGGAAAAAATTGGAGGAATCAACTTGCATGGCCATTTTAGTGGCAGGTCCCAGTTTGGAAAATTGGGGTCTGGAACCTTCCAGGTCCATTTTGGGGAATCAAACAATGTTGTTTTTTGGGTTCTAGTGTCTATAACTTGTGCACGCCCATTTTAAAGTGTTCTACACTTTGATACATTTCCAACGGTGTAGACCATGTGTCAATCAAAGTTCATATGCAAAATTTATGCCTTCTGCAAGTTGACCTACCATGTTGATCACCATGGTACGAGAGGATGCCACATCAACCCTCATTACTCATGCATATGGGGCTATCCACACATGTAATTTAAAGAATATTCTATAAGGTCCAAAAATTCATTACAATTGAGGGTTGAGGAAGTCAAAAACCTACCCTTAGATGGCTATCAGGCTATGTTAAATACCGAGCCACTATAAGGAAAAGGGGTTCCATTGTTTTGAATTGTATCTTGTTCCATAGCTGAGAAAAACATATGATAGTGGTATTTTGTGAGTATAATAGAGGAGGATAGATTATGTAGTAGCCATACAAACCATAGGTCAAATGAAACTCCACAAAGAGTGCCTCTTTCTTTGTACTTGCATCATTTCTATACCAGAGATAAGAGAGCATAGTAGCCTCACCTTCTAGATGGGTTTTCTCCCGTATTGGGTTTCTCAAGTCATATATTATGTTTATTTGTGGATGGTGTGATTGTATTTCAGTGTTCTCTATTTTTATTTTATTTTATCTATTTCATGCATAAGAATAAAATTGGTAACTAAATGTTCTGGAGATCTAAAGGAAAAATGACCTTAATAATAAATATTCCAGTATTTTATTAGATTTGTTGTGATGAATTGTTCTAGTGGAATATCCATGACATTTTACAGATCAATAGAGGAGTAGTCAACATCACCATTTAGGCACTTTGGATGTAGAACTTCCTCATCGAGCTTGGAATCTAGTTCCATTGTCTGACTGTCATTTGGTGTGACAATCAGAGTACTCTCAAGTTTTGCAGAGACCCAATGCAGCGAAAACATACCAAACACATCGAGATCCATATGCATTAAATCAGAGAGATAGTACATGACATGATCATTGATTTGTAGTACTTTCCATCCTCCGAACAAACTATAAACATCTTCACCAAGACATTTAATGAGCATAAGTTCCACTTCCTGTGCGACCATCTTGGAGTGAAGGACACAATTTCATAGCAACTACCTTTCTTCCTTATTCATTTTTGATGCATTGCAATTTGAGGGGGGATTTACCATGAGGTTTTCCCTCTTTCCTCATTTTTAAATGTTCATTTATTAGATGCATTATACAATGGGTACCTAACATGGCCTTGGTTTCCGAGACCCATTCATCATTTACACCCTAGTAGTGTTCAGGGGGGGTGTTGGAGATATTACACACTCACCTAGTATTTCCTTTCCTAGGTTGAATAGTCTATGTTGAGGGTGCCCATGGTCATATGTATTCTCCCCTAGATGAGGGTGCCACATCCTCTTCAGTCTTTACTCAATTGTACTTTAGTTAGACTAGTGGAGTGGAGCATTGCATAAAAATCTCAATATTATCACCAAGTTTTACATGATCACCTCAGTATCATGACCATGAGGGTGCACTTACCTTGGGATCATCACGAGGAAGGCACTACACATGTGCATGCTATATTCTCTTCTCACTCCACTCATGATTATCTAGTTAATTGATGATTGCATGGACAATTAACTAGGACTAGGTGGCAATTCACAATAGAGTCTTTCAGTGAGTGCTCACATCTCTCTAGATCACTACTATGGCACATTAGTTTGTTCATGTAGAGTATATCAAGTGTGTTTTTACCATTCTCTCATTCGGTTAATACAATTATTTATTCCTCTCTCTCTCTCTCTCTCTCTCTTAATTTGCAAGATTTATATGAATTGTTGCTAGCTATATTCTTTGTGCAGGTTTCACCACAATCCTACAATGTATTGTTAAAAATTTATAGACACATTTATGGGTTGAATATTTATTGGTGATATGGGTATCTTACCAATGATGTGGGTACCTCCCAAAATACCTCGATTTTAGTCATGAGAAAATACATAATGGATCTATGTATTAGTATACAGTAAGAGAATAACTATAATTGTAAAGAGTATAATGGTGGTTCTCCAAAAGTACCAATGTAACATAGGTAAGTGATATTGCATAAAAAATCAGATAGTAGAATAAAAAAATAACACTAAGCCCAAGGTCTTCAACAAAATCCACCAAAAGTATGAATCTACACCAAATGAATAAATGAGATGAAGTTGAAAATGGTAGAATCCACCTAATCAATAGTCATTGATGCATATCGTTGATAGATGTGAGACAACCCATTGATGACCATAATGGGTGCCAACATACTCAATACACTCCATCAAGTGTGAATATATGTGATGACATTTAACACTTTTAGAATCCACCAATCAGGGGTCATTGAGGTATACCCACTATCGATATAAGTGAGGGAACCTATTACTAATGAATATAATCCCTAAGGTACTATGATAGTATCTAAATCTCATCCCCAGATCAAATGAGTCAACGTTGATAAGAATAGATCTGTTGGAAGGAGATAATTAGAGTATCTCTCATCACGAGGGATTCACCTTGTTTTTTTTTGTTTCTGTTTTAACTGAAACTAGGAGATTTTATATTAAAATACTGCCAAAGTTTTGGTAGTGGGGAGTACAAAAATAATCATAGCTAAGCAACCCAACACAATACTAAAAATAATTCTATCTAATTCTTCTACTAATTTTGATGGGATCTCTACATGGATTACAAAAACATTATGTTGATAAGTATAATACTTACAAAGTACTCCCAAAAGTTTTACAATTTTGAAATACATTTCCTAAATTCATTTTCCTTCGCAACTATGAGAAATCCCAACTTCCTTTTTTTTAGATTTGGCATTTTTATCTTCCTTTTTGTTGAGGCTAGGCAGAAAATGGATGCCTACCAATTTTTCTTCGAGCTAGGGACAAAAAGACCTCTCACACACCTACGCACCTTCTACAGAGATTCATGTGCTTGACACAATATGAGACAAATGGGAATCATTCCCACATGAGGTTGCATCATGCTCGCCCCCCTCTTGATTGTGTTTCTAAGAACCTATATAATAATAAGTTTGTCCTTGAGATATTCAAGGGTCATTTCAAATACTATGGCAAATGATCCTATATGACCTCGTCGTTTGTAGAAATTTTAATACAAATTATGTATTGCATGGATTCTCCTGATCTAACAATTATATGCCACTGTTAAATGCATAATCGCTTCTACTATAAATCTTTCGGAATTTAAAACACGATCGCCAATTGCAATATCAAGAAGAAAGATCAATCACACATAACACATATGTTTTATCGGGAAAGCATAAAACTAAAAACCCCACTATCATATATTATGTATATATCATGGATCATGAAACAATCTCATACAAAACTCTAATCCAATATCTCTCAGTACAATATACAATCATCTCACAGTGTCATACAAAAATTGACAAATTCATGTGCCAATTTAATGCTTCTAGACAACCTGCCTCCTCTGCGCAATCCTTGCTAATGGAAATCCCTGCAATGAAAAATGAATTCCTCTTTCCTAGGCTGCGCAATCCTCATGGGCACATCCACTGTGTGTGTGGTTGCATGAGTGCACTCACTAATGTCACAATTGATAGTCAAACTGTCTCTTTCACCTGTTATCTCAACTGGGTCTCCACTAGATCTCACATGCATGTAGTTAACAATGGTAAATCTTCAGTTGCATGTGAGATCACTGATTGTGAATTAATTAATAATTAATTCAATGATCTCTCACTAGTGTAAGTTCAGTTACAAATAGTACAACTGAGCTTAACTCACTTAACTGAGTTAAAATACTTCACAACTCACATAACTACACATCCAACTCTGTTACAACTAATTCGACTTGCATGTCCCACCAGTCAACCTTTCAACTCAATTTCCTATAGCTAACTGATTTTCCACTTCAGTTAACTATTTCCAAGTGCTCATTGAGAATAGACTAATATTTATTGTCCAACTATTATTAAGGGATAATAATAGTCGACATACATCTATAAATAGAATTTGTGATCTATAAATAGAACATCATCTATAAATAGACATCCACCTAAAAATATCCTGAGGATCCATCCTAGTGTAGGTGCATAATTTTCACTAGGATCTTCTTGTTGAATCTCAACATTGTTAATAACCATAGTTCCCAGTTCGTTTTTTGCTGCTTGATTCGCTAATTGATCCGCCTCCTCATTACTCTCTCTTAATATATGATAACAAATTAATTGCAAGAATTTGGAGGCTAATTGACAGATTCGTCTTAACACTAAGTCTAGTCTTGTATCCATTGAAATTGTTCTTTTAATCATGTGGTGAATGAGGAGAAGGGAATCTTCGTAGACAATTACCTTCTACACTTTATTTTCCTAGGCAATATTGAGTCCTTGATATAAGCCATAAATATTTTCCAAGTTATTAGACAAGATACTCAGGCCCCATGAGTACGTTACTTGAATTGTTCCTCCTAGGTTATAAATGACCCCCCTCGTGCCTGCCACCCTTGAGGGATTCACCTTGTTGACCAATATCTTATCATGTTCATTCATTGAGAGGTTTTTTAAATTATGAAAAATAGAGTTAATATAATGTAGGTATTGGGGGGGAGGGTNNNNAAGGTACATGGATGTTTATAGGTATTTGGGGGGGGGGGGATGCGAGATACAAGGATGTTTATGTTTAATTTAGAGATTCTATTAAGTTCTTTTCAATTTACTAGACAATAATAACATAAGAAATATCACTGAAAGAAACAAAAGCACAAGGTACACAACATTTATACTGGGAAACTATCATGGGGAAGAAAAACTAGAAAAAAAATCCTTAATATAGATTGCCAATACAATGCAAAGATAATAAACCAAACACTAGAGAACATCCAAGACTGAGCAATGTGCCTCTCTCTCTCCTTCTTCCGACAACTACATATTCCTTCAAACTTGTGCACTAGATGAGTGACTTGAGTGAGTAAGTGAATGAGACACTAGCCTCTCTTATTTATACTAGTTTAGGAGTGCTAGGTTTGTGTCCTTTCATCAAGCAGGGTCGAATTCTTCACTTAGTGTCTAAAACCACTTTAATTAGCCCTAGGAACCAAATTCTCACTTAACATCATTTAATTAGGGTTTGACCAATACAAAAAAGGGGATTTGGTCATACATAAGTCCTGACATGATCAATCCACAAATGGGATCAATCTATAAGATAATAACTCAATAATACATAGAATATTCTTCGCAGTTACAATATTTCAACACTCCCCCTTAACAAGAAGGGTATTCTACAACATCATCATGAGAGAGAGGGAAACAACATCAACAACATCTGGAACATTGACTGTCATATCTATAAATCATCGGAAGTTTTTCTCATCATCAATAACATAATCATTCACAACATGGAGCTGGAGTATCATCATCATCATCATTCATAACATTGAGCTGGAATATCATCATCATCATCGTTCACATCAAGGAGCTAGAATATCATCATCATCATCATCATTGTTCGCAACATGGAGATGGATTCTGAAACATCAACATCAGTTAGCATAAAAGCTATAACAACAACATCAACAACATCATCATCAAGAGAACGATGCCAGAGCAACAACATCATCACGACACTTGGATGGAGCAACAACATCATCACAACACTTGGCTGGAGCAACAACATCATCACAACACGAGGTTGGAGCAACAACATCATCACAACACGAGGATGGAGCAACAACATCATCACATTATGAGGCTGGAGCAACAACACCATCATCATATAGCAACATAATGAGGCATGTGTAACAACACCATTTTGTGGTACTCTGACAATCCCTAGGGGTCTGTCCAGGAATCATAATATTCCCTAGGATATAAAATCCTAACAGAGCTACCACGTGGTACTTTGACAGACCCTCCTTACCGGATCTTCGAGATATAACCATGAATCATAAGATTCCCTAGGATTATAAAAATCCTAACAGAGCTACCACTGTTGAACATAGCTGGAATATACATGCACATGTACTCTGACAGACCGTCCTTACAATACCTTCCGGATCTGTCCAGGGATGATCAGTCCCCTAGGATATAAAATCCTAACTGAGCTACCTGTTGTTGGTCAGGATACCATAGTATCATCAACATCACTCCCCCTTTCGAGGGAGGTCATTTCAGACTATACCAAGATTGTCTCGAAAGTATTCAAACTTTACACGAGACAAAGGCTTGGTCAACACATCTGCAACCTACTCATCTGTGCCAACATATTGGAGCTTTACAACTCTCCTCTACACCATATCACGAATGTAATGATGCCATATTTATATGTGCTTCAACTTGTCATGGAACATAGGGTTCTCCGTCATCTTTATGGAACTTTGGTTATCACATAGAATCATGGTTTCTCCCATCTCCATATCAAATAGACCTGTCAAAAACTTTTGAATCCATATGGCTTCATAATTGGTGAAACATGCAACAATGTATTCTGATTCTATTGTGATGAGAGAAATACTGGATTGCTTCCTACTTTTCCACGAATTCATGGCTGACCCCAGACTGAAATAACATCCTGAAGTGATCTTTCTATTAGAAACACTTCCAACCCAATCTAAAGTAGTATAACCAACTAGTCTAAAGTCATGATCTCCATTATAATAGAGACCAAAGTCCAATGTACCCTTAAGGTATCTCATCACATGTTTTGCAACAACAAGGTGAACACATCTAGGCTCTACCAGATAATGACTCAAGGTGTTCACAAAAAAACATATATCTGGCCTGGTATTCGTCAGATACATCAACGATCCAATGATTTGTTTGTACAACATAACATCAACCAATTCTAACGAAGTATCAACCATGAGATTCAACTTTGTTTCCATGGGTGTGTTCATGGATTTACATTCCAACATATCAATCCTCCTCAATATTTCAACTGCATACTTCCCTTAGTTAAGGAAGATCTTCTCTGGGCTCTGCCAAAATTTGATACATAGGAAATAGTGCCTTAGGCCTAGGTATTTCATCTCAAACTCTGCAATGAGCTTCTTCTTACAATCAATGATGAGATTTTATTCTCCATTTAAGAATAAGTCATCCACATACAACGACAATATAATTGGCTCATCATTCATAAACTTGAAGTAAAGGTTATAATCAACTTTACTCTTGGTAAATCCCAATCTCATCAGGACATTGCTAATTCTTCCATACCAAGCTCTAGGAGATTGCTTCAATCCATACAGAGCCTTCTTCAACCTACATACATGAGTCTTTCTATATTCAACTTCAAACCCTTGAGGTTGTTCTATATACACTTTTTCTTCAATAACACCATTTAAGAAGGATATTTTCACATCCATCTAATGTAACTTCCACTTCATCTTGGCTGCAAGAGCTATGATGGTTATGATAGAAGTATATCTGGATACAGAAGAAAACGTCTCTTCATAATCATTGCCTTCCTTTTGAGAAAATACACGATCTACAAACCTTTCTTATGTTTTTTAATACTTCCATCTCCAACATGTTTTATCTTGTATAACCATTTGGAAGATAGCACATCTTTGTTCTTCAGTCTAGGAACTATTTCCCATACATCATTCTTTATAATGGATTGGTATTCTTCTATCATGGAATTTGCCCATTCTTTCTTATGAATGGATTCTTCAAAGAAAGTAGGCTCATTTTCTATGAGATCACACATCAAAGACATATAACTAGAGAATGGATTAGGTTTCTTGATTTGTCTCATGGTTCCTTCCGGGGCACCATACTTATCTCTATCTTGAATAGGTTCCCTTGCCCAAGATGGATTTCTCTTATGAGAGATCGTCATCTGGGGAGGTTCTTGAGATTATATCATACCATGATATTCTTGAATCTCATTATCAAGGGTAACTATGACTTCCCTCACTGGTTCTGTAACTTTGGGAGCTACATGCTCTTCTTCATATACTTCTTTAAGAAGGCATCTCCTTGATTTCTTGAGTGCTTCATATTCATCAAATATTACATCTCTGCTGATATCAATATGATGGTAACCTAGTATGTAAAATATTGAAGGCCTTAGATACCTCACAATATCCAACAAATATTCCCTTATTTCTTGAAGGGTCCAACTTGGTTCTCCTTTCCTTCGAAATGTGTACAAACACTGTACAACCAAATATTTTGAGATGGCTTACTTCTGGATTCTTTCTAGAGAACATTTATTTGGGGGTTTTGAATCCAAGTGCACTATGGGATAGTCTGTTTTGGACATACACTTTTGTTCTTGTTGCTTCATACCATAAGTGCATTGGAATATCTTGATCATGGATCATAATCTTCATTGCTTCCATTATAGTTATATTCTTTCTTTCTGCTACACCATTTTGTTGAGGATTGTAGGGAGTGGTGATCTCCCTCTTAATCTTGGAATCTATGCAAAAGTTACAAATTCTTTTGAGGTGTATTCTCCTCCTTGAATTTTCTTTTAGAGAGATTCTCTATCAAGGCTTTGAATTCCTTGAATTTTCCAAACAATTCATCTTTTGATTTCAAGAATTAAACCCAAGTCTTGCGAGAATAGTCATCAATAAAGGACACATAGTATACATACCCACTAAGAGAGGTTGATGGCATTGGGCCACATACATCTGAGTGGATGATCTCCAAGATTCCTTTTTCTTTACTGTCACTCTTCAGGAAAGGATTCTTTATGTTCTTTCCTTGTGCACATCCCTTGCACACAACTTCATGATCAAAATTGAATTCTGGTAGACCTATAACTACCTTGGTTACATATGGTAAGGCTTTGAAGTTGATGTGATCTAGTCTTCTATGCCAAAGCTCACATGGAATCTCAGTGGAGTGAGTCAAGGTTGCATTTGAGTGACCTTTTAATTTATATAGGTCACCTTCTTCTATTCCAATAACAATTTCATATTCTATGTTTTTTCCTTTAGGCCACATAAGGACTTCTCCATCTATGAATGCAACCCTAAATCATTTCTTATCTAAAGATGAAATAGAAAACACATTCTTCATCAAACCTAGTGCATATAGTACATCCTTCATCTTCATCGGGGTCCTTGAATCAAGTTTGTAGGTGGATTCTCCCACTCCTTTGATAGGGTACTGGTAATCATCTCCAAGTGTAACTTTCCAGGGAACGATATTTTCTGTAAGGCTAGAGAGAATGTCTCTATGACCTGTCATGTTCTTAGAAGCAACACTATCTATGAGCCAAGTTTCCTCTCCAGGTGACACAGATCCTGAGAGGGCACATAATAAAACATAGTCTTCAATATTTTCTTTAATCATCTTTGTGGGTGGCTCATCATCTTCAATTGCATGGGCATGGTGTATTTTTTATTTCTCTTCTTGTATTCTTCTCTTCTAGCTGGAAAATTCTTAGCTATATGTCCCATATTGTCAAAATGGTAACATTGATAAGAGAATAGTTTTTTTTCTCTTCTTTGACCTTTCTGAAACTTCTAGAATCTCCTTGGAGGGTGAGATTCTTTATGGAAATGGGTGAATATCTTTGGGGAGTGAGATTCATTATGTAGGTGAATCTCCTTATTGAAGTGAGGCCTTCTCTTTCCTCCTTTAGTATGAGAAGCTAGGGATTGATATTCATCCCTTAAAAGAACTACTTCTCGGTTAGCTACTCTTGCTTATTCTTGAACACATTCTTCCCAAAGACTGTCAAATTTCTGTTTCTCCTTTCTTGCACAAATAGTTTGGATGAAGGCATCCCAAGGTCTTTTGAGACCATTAAGAGCTGTAATTATGAGTTCATATTCATCTATGTTGTCTCCAATTTCTTCTATTTGTTCCTTGAAATGAGAAACCCTAGAGAAATAGTCATGAACAATTTCTCCTTTCTGCTTCTTTGTATTCTTGAGTTGGGTTCTCAGATTCATCTTTTGGTTGATAGTCCTTCCTTCATACATTCTGGTTAGGGAATCAAACATTTATTTTGGAGTATTCTTAGAAGAAACGTGAGGGATCAAGTGGTATTTAATAGAGTCTGTAATAATTATTTTGGCCCTACCATATCCTTATGGTACTTTACTTTAGTTGTAGGATCTGTGAGTTTTGGTACATTTTCCTTGATGAATCAAGAGGTGCGCTTGTTTGAGGAGAGTAGGCTGGTGCAGTCTGTTTTTAGAAAATCCAAAATTTACCCCTTGAAACTGGGCTTGCACAAATATGGAATGGTATTGGTTTTGGTTTCCTGGTTTTTTGGTACTACTGAAAACTAGGGTTTCACTTTTTGGAGGCTTTGGCCACTGAAAAGGTGTGCTCAAGCTATCGATGAGTTCACTAGGCTAGGGCACACTTAGATAGTTTTTAGGATGAAATTGTCTTCCAACAAAAGCCCTAATTTTCTTGTACAACAACAATGGCATTTTTGGTTACCCAATGAAAGGTGCTCTATTTAGTCAATCTCCGATTCCATGTTAAATTTAGAGTTGCTATTAATTTCTTTTCAATTTGCTAGATAATAATAAAATAAGCAAGATCACTGAAAGAAATACAATCACAAGGTACACAACATTTATCCTGGGAAACCCTCATGGGGGAGAAAACCCAACAAAAACTTCCTTAATATATATTGCCAATACAATGCCAAGATAATAAAACAAACACTAGAGAATATCCAATACTAAGCAATGTGTCTCTCTCTCTCCTTCTTCCGGCAACTACAACTTCCTTCAAAATTGTGCACTAGATGAGTGACTTGAGTGAGTGAGTGAATGACGCACTAGTCTCTCTTATTTATACTAGTTGAGGAGCGCTAGGGTTGTGTCCTTTCATCAAACAGGGATGACTTCTTCACTTAGTGGCTAAAACCACTTTAATTAGCTTCAAGGGTTGACTTCTCAATTAACATCATTTAATTAGGGTTTGACCAATCCACAAAAGGGGATTTGGTCATACATAAGTCTCGACATGATCAATCCACAAAAAGGGATTGATATTTAAGATAATAACTCAATAATAAGTAGAATATTCTTCGCAGTTATAATATTTCAACAGTTTATAGGTACTGGGGGTATATAAAGGCGTATCTAGTACAAATAGGGGATATCTAGTAAAAATATGGGTTTTTATTATTAGAAAGATGTATCAGAAGGAGGTTTCAATAAAAAGGATTTGGAAGGTATTTAACAATATCTAGTGAAATTAGAGGTATTATTTAATATCCCACGAATGCACGTGCTATGCCAAAGGTTCACTGAGTGGAGACCCCATGTCTCTCATCAACCAATATGAGAAAGTATCAGGAACATGATATGATTTGAAGGTCTCAAATAATGACCGAAATTAACACACCACAAAGTATGTTTCCCAAATGAACCATATGTAAATAACACATAATAAAGATCCCATGAGCAACAACCAATGATCAAAATCACTATTAGAGACAAGGCCTTCCATCAATAAGGAACATGGAATCCAAGGTATTCCATGAATGTTGCTATGTGAATAAAGGTCTTGCTGTTGAACATAGAGGAAACCACTCAATCAACAACCAATCATGAAAATCATTGATGACCACAAGCCCACTAACCAATGATAAAAGGAAGTGTCAGGGTGCTTCCAGCTCTAATTCTATCTCCCAAAGCAATGTGTTGTAGTTGATAGGTGAAGACTCACCAATGATGAATCCTTCCACACTAAAGATAGTTACTGACTTGACAAGAATTGTGACCTCAAAACAAGAACTTTAGCCCTAAAACCCATATTTTTGGGTTAACAACACAAAAGTCAACCCTCCAATCGAAAGGTGGTGCTATCGATACTACCATTTTTTTTTAATATTAAAATTACCAAGTTTTACAACCATGGGATTAACAACCTTGTAACGTTGACAATGAAAACCTTAAAATCAAACCTCAAATCAAAAAGTGGTGCTAACAATAACACCATTTTTTCTTTCAAGGTTAAAATTACATCTTATTTGAAACCATGGACTTAACAACCAATACCCTTGCAACCAAATTATTAAAATCAACTTGTGAATCGAAAAGTGGTGCTTACAATAGCACCCCACCTTTTTTCCGTGGCAAACATTATGAATTTTTTGAAATCACGACATCGATAACTAGTACCCTTGTAACCAAAATCTTAAAATCAACCCCCAAATCAAAAAGAGGTGCTATGTGTGATATATATAATTTTTTTTTTTTTCAGTAGAGAGGGAGCTTAAAATTATAACACTTATGAAAATGTAGCCTAAAAACCTAGTACTATTGAAAATGATATCCTAAAAAGGGAAAATTAATTATAATAGAAGAAGAAAAAAAAAGAAAGAAAACTCAAAATGGGAAAAAACATCTCTGAAAAAAACAAACAATGAGAACACCATAATAAATGAAAAATTTGCATATTATAAGTTAAAGCAATTTTTTTTTAAATTATGGAATAATTTATAAATTAAAAAAAATAATAAATAAAAAAACATTTTAAAAAAAATATAAAACAAAAATTAAAGTTTAAAAAGCGATTGTATTAAAAAAATAAAAAAAATTTGAAAAAAAAAAACATGCATTGAGGACAATTCTCGGAATCTCCCTACCCCACCAAACTTGGTAGGCATTCCTCCCCCACCTTGCCACTTTCTCCTCCTAACCCCTTCCATTGACTGTTCCTTCAACCGACATGGGTGAGGCCAACGAGTTGATAGGGGAAAACAATGAGCAAGGGGGGATGGGAAGGGGTGAGCAATAATACCTACCAAGTAAGGGTGAAGGGAGATTCCCCTACCAAGTGGGGGTGGAGGAGTGGGGGCCGATTCCAGGAGTGGGGGGGAATTCCTCTACTAAGTATTGCATTTTTTTCTCAAAGTTTTTGTATATTTTTGAAATGTTTGTTTTATTTTTATTTTTTTTAATATATATATATATATATATATATATATATATATATATATATATATATATATATATATAA
>ML779989.1:310038-321675 GCA_009831015.1 Picea engelmannii
ACATTGTTTTTTAAAACGTTTTTTTTTCTCCAAATGTTTGTTTTATTTTTATTTTTTAATTTTATTTATAAAAAAATGTTTTTTTTCTTGTTTTGTGCCTTTTTTTTTTTCCTTTTTAAGATTTTATTTGCAATAGTATCAAGCTTTTAGGTAACGGTTTTAAAAATGTTGAAATTTTAAGTCCATAAAAAAAGTGGGTTCTATTAATAGCACATTTTTTTATTCAAAGGTTGATTTATGATTTTGGTTGCAAGGGTACTGGTTATCAAGACATTGATTTCAAAAAATAAAAATTTTAACCATGAAAAAAATGGGGGTGCTACTAGGAGCACCACTTTTCAATTTGTGGGTCAATTTTAAGATTTTGGTTGCAACAATTCTAATTGTTAAGTCCATGGTTTCAAATAAGATGTAATTTTACCTCGGAAAAAATGGTGCAATTGTTAGCGCCACTTTTCAATTCTAGGTTTGATTTTAAGGTTTTTGTTTTCAACATTATGAGGTCATTAAGGACATGGTTGCAAAAGTTGGTAATATTGACCGTGAAAAAAAATGGGTGCTACCGGTAGCACCACTTTCCAATTTGAGGGTAAAAACAATTATTAAATGTGACCTTTAAAAAAACAAGAACTTTGGAGTGTTCTCGTCAAGTTGGTAACTATGTTACTAGAACAAGTAAAACATTGGTTATATTAATGAACTGAGAACAACTTGATCACAAGAAAGGCTATCATGGATGGTAAAGAAATTTGAATAATGACTGACTCAAACTAAAACATCCCTTGAACATAAGCACAACACAATAGTGACTTGGATAGTAACTGACGCGAAAAGGACCAATGATATAAACCATTAATGAAAGAGGTATTGAGGCATTCTCCATTGTGATTGGAAGAGTAATCAATTATAGGAGTAAAAATTTGAATTATAATATAGCTCCTAAGGCAATACTAAGACCCAAATGTAAAGGATTGACACCAAACATGGGTTTTATTCAAGGGAGACATGATTTGATTGCTAACACATATATAAAGACTATCAAAATCTCAATTCTCCCCCCCTTTATTTTTTTATTATAAATATTAGATTTTTTTGTCTTTTTCATGTCATAAAATCTTGAAAAAAAAAAAAAGAATGCCATGATACAATGGAAGAGACAAGCACCACAAGGCATATTGAAACTGTGTTCCAAGCACATGGAATAAACTGATGCAAGATAAAAAAAATAAAAAAAGGTGTTGTGCAGGAAATGGACACTTATGAGCATGTCTCTTCTAGGGATAAGGTTCAAAGTGCATGAGAAAATGATGCAAATGGCGAGTGACAAAAGCAAATGCATTGGAAATAAATAGGTTGCAATAAAGCATTAGGCACAAGTGCACAAACAACAAAAAGTAATATAAATGCAAATCAAACAAAATGATGGGAGTTCATCATGGAAAAGCCAAAAAAAGAATCAGAGAGTCTCATGTGGGTTGAAATTCAATGTCATGGTGGGACTAATAGGACTCTCGAGCCTAAGAGATGTCTCAGCATGGGCACCAAAAGGCAATCCATGTACTAACTAGGGAAACACATGATAGGTAGGCTCCTAAAATGATAGATGATAAGGGTTAAATGTCACAACTCAATGGGATCGATCTTAGGGTATAACAAATATTGAAAAGATTGGTAATGCAAAAATACAAGGCATGAATGCATATTCCTACATGCTAGTAAAGAATGATTTACCTCAAGATATGAAGAAAATGGTGTTGAAAACAACAAACAAAATCCCCATTTCACTACAAATAATAAGAAAACTCTTTTTCAAGGTTAAATCAATCAACAATCCAAAATACAGAAGAAAAATGAGGTAAAATAAGGCATTATCATGCAAAATATGGTAAAAATTGACTATAAATGGAGTAAAAAACTCATTTTTACCATTTCAATCCTAAAATTTATCCATTAATGTAAAAATTCAAGTTTTCCCCCAAACTTCAATAGTTGATTTTTGGAGCATCATTGTCAGATTCAAGTTTTTTCTAAGACAGGTATTCTCCATTGACCTTCTCTTTCCTTTCCATGATTTTAATTCATTTTTTTGGATTTTTAGCTTGTCGGGGAACTCTAGTTTTAAAATTTAGGTTTGCGCACTTGTGGGTCATGAATAGATAGCCTTTCTCGTAACTCTCCTAAATCATAATCGCAAGTGCATGTGACTATTATAAAAAATAACTACAAGTGCACACTATTAGAAAAAACAACAATATGCGCCTCTCAAAAATTGAAAATTAAAAAAATTTAAAATTTCACTAACCTCTAAAAATCTTGTTGACTATGCAAAATATTCAGAATGTTAATAAATTGGAGAGAAAGAGATCATGAACAAATAGATAATGATTTCCTTAATGAACCAATGACATTAGATTCTCTTTGAGACTACGAACTACTAAAATTTACAGGTGAAAACTCATATATAGTTACTACATAGACTACTCAACTATGTGGATCTCGATCTGGATGCTTTTATACTTGATGATGAGATCCCCATGATTGAGGTCAAGGGAATATATTTCCTTATAGGGATATCTTGATGAGGTGAGCTAGTAGTCTTGAAAGGAGGCATCTTAGGGGGAGCAATGCATGCCATATTAGAGTACATAAATATATACTGCTTTGTAGGGATGTTGAAAGTGAGTAATATCATCCCCATCGATGCCATACATGAGGCACAAATATTATATTATTGACCCTTAATGGGGTATAAGGTTCAAAAATCCTACACTTAACTTCATTGGCTCTAATGCACTGTGCATTGGAGTTCCTGAGGCATACTATATTTGATTGGTTGATGAGTATCCTTATGAACACGAAGACCCATATTATAGAGTGCAACTTAGGGAGGAAAATGAACTTCAAATATGGGTGTTTCCTTTGTTCCTTCTTTCTATAGAAACTACCAGTGTTGTTCCAGTGCATCCCCATTCCACTGATTGGGGTGAGAAATCCCAATATAACCAAGTGGAATGATTTGATGTACAAGCTGGGGGGAGGGGAAATCACCAATGCCTTCTTAGTTGTTTTTTTTTTATCTAATGGATTGATCAATTGATATGCATCAAGGATTACCCAAACGTTGAGACTGACTTTTGACACAATTCCAAGCTAGTGTTTCTCTTGAAGCCTAATGGGGTGACATAAGAAAGAACATATTTTGATTTTCAAAACATCGTATAATGTTTTTGTATTTTAGTATATTTATTTTTTTATGATTTTTTTAGAGGCATATAACTGTTTGTATGGGATGTCACTAACAATTTTTTATGATATAGATTGTAGGCCTAGTCTGACCAGATGAGGTCCCTAGTAACTGATGTAAGGGCCATGATGAGGACCAACCAAAAAGAGGATTTTATGTTGTGGATACTACTAGAGAGCTCCAAGAGATTCAACATAACCTTAAGGGTTCAACCACCAGGGTGCCTGTGAATCATATTGAAGATCTCCTAGAGAGGATATAGAGAGATGTAGTGGAAGTACCACATCCATGGGTATGAATCCTATGGTAGGTGGCCTTAACTATTATGTGTTATCACAAAGTTCATGTTGAGTATAATTCTAACGAGTAGTCCTCATTGTACTTATTTTTTTATATTAGTGGTCCACATCATATCATTAGACATTGTAAATCGTAAATTTGTATATTGAAATTTTATATTTTTGGGCATGATGAGGTGTTTTATTACACACACACACACACACACGATTTTGGATGATCCAGGTGGATATCGGTGGCCACCCACCTATTCCAACTGGCTCATCTTGGTTGTTTTTCAGTTTGGCAGGTTTTTCCTAGTTTTCAGGTCCTGGACTTTTAGGGCCATCTTGAGGCCCTAAACAAAGTTTTAGGGATCACCATAGTTGATCCAGTTGGATATTGGTGGCCACCCATCTATTCCAAATTCCATTTGGCTCATCTTGACATTTTTCAGTTCAACACATTTCTCTGTAAAGGTGACGTCTCTTTGTAATTATGGGTTCTGCACCTTCGGTACTGTCTTGAAGCCCTACACAGTATCCATGTGGATATTGGTGGCCTACCACCTATTCCAACTGGCTTATTTTGGCAGTTTTCAATCTTTTTGTACTTACGAGGCCATTTTGAGGCCTTAAACAACGTTTTTTGGGCTTGCCACAATCAAACTATTAACAAAGTCAAAGTTTGATGACATAATGTGTATTTCTCGAAAATACCTTTCCAACGGGATATCACATGCCTAAAACAAAGATCATATGCAAAATTTACGACCCCGAGAAGTTGAAGTACTAACTTACCCCAACGGGGCCCACATGAATTTTGGCGCTTCATCTCCTAGGGTTAGGTTTTTGGATGTCTAGGCTTCTAACATTCATGTTTATTGTAAAATTTCCTTCAAAGCCTCATTGTATTCATATTCTTGTGAATGAGCATAGCTGTCACATCTCTTCTCAGAGATAAGTTGCCATCATTCTAGCGAGTTTATTGACTCTGTATTTTTTACAGTCTCTGTACATTTCTTTCATTAATAGAAATCATGTATTGTTGTATTTCTCTGTTTTTGGCAATATTTGTGTGTATTTCATTGTAATATCTCTGCTTTCATTTCATTATAAAAATAATATGGGTCAGTGGTATCAGAGAAGGCTTCTCTTGATCGTTTTTCAATGCATGCCCCCAACGAGGTTCAAGTATAGCAAGTTGGATATCGAGCTTGTCTCTCTTGAGGAAAATCTCTCTCGCACGGCCAAGAAACCCTCCATGGTGGAAGAAAAGAAAAATGACAGAGAAAAATATTCTATTAACCTATTTCTTGAGCAAGTTCTCGCACGACAGAGGGCCAAAATGATAGAAAAATTTTCCCACATCCTTCAATGCCTGCCGATAGAAACATGTGCATCTTCATCAAGAGACAACTTTGGAGTAACCTCTCCCTTCAAGGTACAAGTTAATTTTGATATTCCCATATTTTAAGGTCAAATATATGCGGATGCCCTAGAAAAATGGTTAAATCTACTAGAAGGTTATTTCTTTGTTCACAATTTTTTTGATAGGGAAAATATCACCTTCGCACTCCTCAAGTCTCTCCCCCATGTGAATCATTGGTGGGAAACGTACTTGGAGCAAAGTTCCATAGAGGAAACTAGAATATATGTGGATGATCCCACTTGGGTTTTTCTTGTGGATGCTGTCAAGGAACAATATTACCCTGTTGATAACTATGAAGACCAACACATGAGATGAACCACACTGTGGCAAGAGAGGGGCCAAACGGTGTCAAAGTTCACAAATACTTTCCATACCTTGTGCACCAAGCTAGGTATCAAAGACTCCGAGTGACATCTGGTTCTAAAATACTATGGGGCTCTACATAGGTACATCCAAAACGAAATGGATTTCCTAAACATCTCATCACTGGGAGCTTCCTATCGATATGTTGTCAAAATCGAGCAAAAATTTAGGCACCAGAACAAATGGGAGTTTGGTTCTCCCAATCTGTAACAACCAAAGCATAATAAATATGGACTTAAACAACAACCTCCTGACAACCAGTCCAAGACACATGAAAATAGGGATAAGGGAAAGACAAAGAATGACACTGGGAAGTGGTGAACATTTCACAAAAGACCCTGGCACAACACTAATGAATGTCACTCAAAATAGTTATTGGTGGCTGAGATCAAAGACAAGGAGATGAACCCTGATTCAGAAGTTGATACAAAAAATAATGAAAAAAATAAAATCATTGACGCAGACCCCACTACTATCGTCGTGGCCACAACAATTCAACCAGAAGAACCAATAGATCGTGAAGAGGGGGAGCACCTCTTCCATTCAAAATTGTGGGTGAAAGGGACCCCATTGCATTTCATTGTTGATAGTGGAAGCTAGAAGAACCTCATCTTAGTTGAGTTTGTCAAACAATTGGCGTTGTCAACAATACCTCACCCACATCCTTACAACATTGGGTGGCTTTGCCAGGGACACGATCTTTGTGTCAGCCAATAGTGCCGCCTATCCTATGGCATTCAATCCTTCAAGGATGATGTAGTGTGTGCTGTTACCCCTCTTGATGTATGTGATGTTCTTTTGGGTCACCATATATGCGAAAACGTCATGCTGTTTATGAGTCTCGACCCCATAGTGTCATTATTACTCTGGCGGTTCAGATCTATAGGATACCATAAGTAGTTTTGATTATTGTTCCACCAAAATAGTCCCGCAAGATAATCTCTCATACTGCTAAATTCAACCTCTTCACAGTCTATTAAAAGGATGAATAAAAGGCCGCTGCAACCAATGCAGACTCAACACCTTCTATCCAGCAGAACCAAATTGTAGAAGGGAAAGAAGATATTTCTTCTTCACCCACGATGGTGCCTACACAATGCCCCATCAAGCCAAGATACAACAGGTTGGTGGAACAGATTCAATCCCACCAACAACAGGTTCATGAAAACCTTCCATAGACTAAGCATCACAACTTTTCTAGCAAGGCAAGCAACTCACCAAGATTCAGATTCAACAAATTCTTTTCCCTCTTCCTCGAGCACTCAACACAATGGATACCATTACTTCCTAAGGGGCAAGGAATAATCCAGGTGGATATTGGTGGCCACTCACATGTTCCAAATTCCACTTGGCTCATTTTGACAGTTTTGTGTTCAACACATTTCTCTGTAAATGTGACATCTCTTTGTAATTATGGGTTCTGCACTTCCGGGGCTGTCTTGAATCCCTACATAGTATCCAGGTGGATATTGGTGGCTGCTCACCTATTCCAACTGACTTATTTTGGTATTTTTCATGTTAGTACATCTTTTTGTACTTCTGGGGCCATTTTTAGGCCCTAAACAATGTATTTTGGCCTTTCCACAATCAAACTATTGACAAACTTAGAGTTTGATGACATAATGTGTAGTTCTAGAAAATACCTTTCCAATAGGCTACCACACGCCTAAAATTAAGATCATATGAAAAAGTTACGACCTAGTGAAGTTGATGTACTAACTTACCCCAATGGGGCCCACATGAATTTTGGCGCTTCATGTCCTAGGGTTAGGTTTTTGGATGTCTAGGGTTTTGGAATTCATGTTTATTGTAAAAAGGCCTTCAAAGCCTCATTGTACTCATCTTCTTGCGAATGAGCATATCCGTCACATCTCTTCTCAGATATAAGCTACTGCCATTCTAGCAAGTTCATTCACTTTGTATTTTTTACAGTCTTTGTACATTTCCTTCATTAAATTGCTGTATTTATAGGTTTCTGACAATATTTGTGTGTATTTCATTGTAATATCTCTTCTTTCATTTCGTTCCAAAAATAATTCAGATCAATAGTCAAACTATAGATGGATTCATATTTTGACATAATAATGTGTAGTCCTCAGATAGACCTTTCCAATGGGCTATTGTGCGCCTAAAACAAAGATCGTATGAAAAAGTTATGACCCCAGGGAGTTGATGTACTAACTTACCCCAATGACGCCCACATGAACTTTGGTGCTTCATCTCCTAGGGTTAGGTTTTTTGATGTCTATCATTTTGACATTCATATTTATTGTAAAAAGGATTTCAGAGCCTCATTGTAATCATTTTCTTGCGAATGAGTGCAACTGTCACATCTCTTCTTAGAGATAAGCCACCACCATTCTAGCAAGCTTGTTTTTTGTCTGCATTTTATAGTTTCAACATATTTCTTTATTGAACATAAGCCAATTTTAATGTATCTATGCTATTTTTCCTTATGTCTCTATGTTGATAATAATATAATCTGTGTTCTTTTGTTCTGCTCATAAAATTTGGATCAATGGTATCAGAGCGGTTTTCTCCTTGTTCTTCTTAGTGCATGTCCCCGACGAGGTCAGGGTAGAAAGAGTTGGGTCTCGAGCTTGTTTCTCTGGAAGATAAAATCTATAGAATTCCCAAGTGACCTTCCAGGGTGGGAGAAAATAAATATGACAGGACATGAGATACTTTCAAACTGTTTCTCGAGGAATCCCTCGCGTAACAGAGGAACGAGACGATGGATACTTTTGCGCAAATCCTTCGGCATATACCAACATGAGACACATCTTCTTCGAGCAGAGGTGACGCCGCATTCAAGATACAAATAAACTTTGATATTCCTATATTTGAAGGTCAGATAGACGGATATGCTATAGACAAATGGTTGAATATGTTAGAAGGGTATTTTTCTATCCATAACTTTTCGAATAGAGAAAAGATTTCTTTTGCACTCCTCAAAGCCATTCCCCATATCAAATATTGGTGGGAGACTTTCTGTGAGAAAAATGCAATAGAGGAACCCTCATTATTTATAGTCAAAATCACATGGGAATCCTTCAGGGATGTTATTAAGGAACAATACTACCCTTTTGGAAGTTATGACGACCTGTATACAAAATGAACCACAATGCGGTGGGAAAGGGACCAACCAGTTCCAGAGTTAACAAATATCGTCCATACCTTATGCACCAAGCTGGGTATCAAATATTCTAAGCAACATCTAGTGCTCAAGTATCGTAGTGGTATGCATAGATACATCCAAGAAGAAATGGAGTTTCTGGACATCCCGTCCTTGGGCATGACCTATCAATATGTCGTCAAAATCGAGCAGAAGATTAAACAAAAGACATGACAGTTTGGGTCTAGGAACCCCTCACAACAGAAGTAGGGAAAGGGCAGTCCCAACCCATAGAACAAGGGGCAGAGAAAATATGGATAGCCTCAGGACAACCAGTCTAAGCCACAAGAAAACAAAGACAATGGAAAGACGAAGAAAGATATTGGGAAGTGGTGTGACTTCCATAAGAGCCCATGGTATAACACTGTTGATTGTTTCTCAAAGAAGTCATTGGTGGCTGAGGTGAAATCCTATGAATCATATGCAGGTTCCGAATTTGAGTCAGAACCAGAAAAATGGAGACAGATCATTGGTGCAAAACCCAATGCCACAGTTTCTACCACCAAGATACATCCCAGTGAACCCGATGAGCCAAAGGAAGGAAAGCGCCTCTTTAATTCATAGATGTGGGTGAAAGGCACCTCACTACACGTCATCGTTGATAGTGGTAGCCAAAAGAACCTCATCTCAACGAAGGTCATCAAGCAGCTAGCCTTGCCAACAATGCCGCACCTGCAACCCTACACCATCGGATGGCTCTTCCAATGGAACGATCTTTACATCAACCAATAGTGTTACCTGTCATACTGCATCAAGCCCTTCAAATATGAGGTATTGTGTGATGTTTCTCACCTTGAAGTTTTTGATTTTATTTTGGGCCAACCTTATTTATGGAAACTTCATGATGTACATGGGTCTAGGCCTCGCAGTTTTATTATTACTTTGAACAAGAAGTTGTACAAGATACTCGAGGTAGTCCCACCTAGTGCCATTTCCTTGATCTTTTCCAAGCAATGCAGGAAGGTTATCTCTGAGATCGAGAAGTTTTTCTTCTTTGTGATTCACTCTCAGAGTGAGAAAAAGATTACAACCACATCCAGGGCCTCCACGACTGACCTCTCCATGTAACAAGGCAAGTGGATAAGGTCATGGAAGAATACAAAGACATCTTCTCCTCACCTACTGGGATACCTCTGCACTGTCAGGTCAAGAATTTCATCGATATGACCCCCGACGCACCGCTGCCCAATGGGACAGTAAATCACCGCTCTCTGTTAGAAAATGAGGAGATCAAGCGTTAGATCCAAGGACTACTCCACAAGAGGCACATCCAACCCAGATAATCACCTTGTGGAATCCCAATCGTGTTAGTGTAGAAGAAAGACGAGACCTGGTGAGTCTGCATTGATTATCGGGCCCTAAATAAAATCATAGTTAGGAACCAATACCTGATTCCCCAAATCGATGATCTCCTTGATCATCTCAAGGGGGAAAAATACTTTAGTAATATTGATATGAAGTTTGGCTACCATCAAGTCCCAATAGAGAAGACAGATGTATGGAAGACTTCCTTCAAGTCGAAGGAAGATATTTTTGAACGGTGAGTCATGCCCTTTGGTTTGAAAAATGTGCCAACAAATTTCATGAGAATGATGGAAGATTTATTGTCACCTTTCACCAATTATTTTGTAGTGGTGTATTTGGATGACATCCTCATCTACAACAAGACTTGGGTAGAGCACTTGCAACATATTCAACAAGTTCTGCACACTCTGCGATAACACAAGCTATATGCCAACTTGGAGAATGATCCTTCGACATGGACATGGTATAATAACTAGGCTACATTGTTGATGAGCATGGTGTGCATGTGGATCCAACCAAGATCCAGGTTGTAACACACCCACTATCACTATTTTTAAAAATTTTTGGGGTTAAACCCCCACAATGGGGAATCTCCAGAAACCCTCATTAGCGAAGTGCCAATCCCTGGTTCAATATCGAGATTCGGGGTTCCTAATGTCAAAATTCATTCGCCCCCATAACTCGCGATCCTCCGAATTCTGATGCGCTCCTTACGCATTAGCTTCCTAGGCCAAGCCTGTGATTCACTGCCTTTATGACCGTGGTCTTACCTTCCTTCGGGGCTACTCCTATCGGAGTTTCGGGATTTCCGATGTCGTAATTCACGAGTCCTCAGAACTCGTGACTCTCCGATCCCCGATATTCCCCTAACGCATTAGCCCTCTAGGCTATACGATAGCCCATGTGACCATTTACCATAGGACCACCACCKTATAACACCCCCCCCCATTGGGGTTTCAGCATTTGTGATAACACAAAACACATGTCCACAGGAATTGCGAATTCCCGATTCGCGACGCGCCTTTCTGATCACGCTAGCCCCACTGGTTTAGTCCCTGGTCCACATGACCAACTCCGTGACCACTACCTTATCCCCGTCGGGGCTACGGGGTTTCCCATGTCACAAGACCCACGTCCACGGGACCCGTAGTATCCCGATTCCCGATTCTCTCCGGGTGCTTGACACGCGTACTCCCTACAACTCCGTCCTCCTCCGCTAATGGGCTTGACAGCTGACTCCCACTCATCGGGGTTTCGCAGTTCGCGATTCCGTATGGCAAGAGTTCCTTGCATTCGAAAACCCCGATATGCCGAACCCCGACTATTTTAGATCCACGGACACGTGTCCCTCAAATGATGGACGATCCTGATTGTATCGGAGAATCGCGTATCGCGATTCCCTTGTGTACGAGTCCCTTGTCTCCGGGAACCCCGATTCTCCGATCTCCGACTCTTCGGGATCCTCTGACACATGTCCCTTGTATAAACGTCTCATGATGGTATCGGGATTTTGCATATTGCAGTTTCGCAATGTAAGGGTTTCATGTCCTTGAAATCCCCGATACGCCGATTCCTGATTTGCCGAACTCCGACTTTCTGGGATCTCTCGCCACGCGTCCTCGCTGATGGACGGTGTTGATCCCATCGGGAAATCGCGGATCGCGATTTCCTGTTGTACAATTTCCTTACCATCGAAAACCCCGATCTCTCGATTCATGACTCTACGGGATCCTCTGACACGCGTCCTGTACAATGGACGGTCCGGATCTGATCGGGAAATCACGTATCGCGATTTCAATATGCAACGGTTCTATACTCCCCAAATCTCCGATGGTGAAAATCC
>ML779989.1:356356-427307 GCA_009831015.1 Picea engelmannii
ATATAAATTCATAATGTTATTTACATTTATCGACCTTCTTCATAAGGTCCCTTCACATCATACGTTCACATTTTCATCATGCTTTAGCATGGTAATTCCTATATTAGGATCAATTACAAATTTGGGGGAAACAGGGTGTTACACAGGTCATCTGTGACTAGCCAACCCCAACCACGCTCACTGATTTTCAGAGCTTCTTAGGCCTTGCCAATTTCTATAGTAGGTTTGTTTTGATATTTTCCCATATTGCATGAGCCCTCAACCAAATAACCAGGGGTGGTAGTGTTGAGCGCTCAACACACCCTAAAATCCTTATGAAATTTTATCACTTTTTGGGTACCACTTGTTTTCTTTTACTATCTGAATTGAGTTCACTATGGGGGGGATGGTTTATTTTGTTTTCATGACTCTTATCGATCAAGTCAAATTTGGTTGAACTAGTTAAATAAAACATTGTGTCTAAAAGAACTTGGCATTCTAACTAAGAATCTACAGTGAACATTGCGAATAACACGCTTGTGTTCAACGTCAGCAAAATTAAGCAGATAAAGTGGCCACAAAATTACCCTAATCGTTGATCTCCTATGCACCATCAACCTCAGAAGAAGGTAGATTTGGTTTAAGTGAGTTATTCTCCATGAAGATTCACGAGATAGCTGATGCCCATCGGTGTCAGCAAGGTACGAGAGATATAGACATTGGAAAAATCCATGAAAACCCCCGATAGTCGATGTCTGATGCACTTGCTCAAGGTCAAGCAAATCTAAAAGGGTTAAAACATTGATTTTTTTTGCATTAAACATATTGTTGATCGCTGACCCCTGATACACTTTCAACATCAGGAAATTTTCAAGAAGGTCAATCCGAGAGAACTTAGGTAAGCTTATTGCCGATCCCCGATCCTTGAGACTTTTCATCGTAACCAATATAGGATTGGGTTTTAGAATGTTTATCTTAAGAAAAGTCTCGATTCTGAATAACACCAGTAAATGAAGATGCCGGTCTCGAGTGCCATGTGTCTTTGTCGCATAGGGGTGTCATACGACCTAGTTTCATCCCCAGTCATCTTAAAGTTCCCTGTGTCCTAGTCACTCCTCTAAGTCAGCCTTGCCACATCATCCATGTAGAACAAGATCATTTGGCGTCAGAGCTACTGCAAGTAGTTTTCAACAACAAGTGTTTAAAGAGAAACCCCGACCCCGAACCACCAGCTAAATTGACGAAACAATGGGATGTTTTTAGCATGAGATGCGATCGGATTCTGTCATTTAATAGGCCAGTTAATGTTTCACCCCGCGTACATTGCTACTAAGTGCGCCTATTGAGTGATAGGAATTTGAAATCATCGATAGGCCACATTATAGCCTGCGCCCGCACCGTCGACTTACGATCAAATTTATTTTTAAAAGAAATGAGGATCTGGCGATAGATTTTGTAGAACCACACTCATATTCCGAATTGAATGGATGATGTGACAAGGCAAGATAATCCATGTTTAAATCAATAGAACAACTTCAAACACTTTCATTATACGCACAAGATGAAATTTCAGAGCATCCAAAGAAGAAAAACAAGTGTCTAAAGACTGTGTTGATTCTTAGATAATTAAAACTAGGTTAAAAAAGTAACAAAGGTATGTGTTAAAGTTTATTAATTCAGCTTTCGTGATTTGTGATATATGCCTCTGATTTATTTCACAGTCTCTAACAATGTTCTAGCTACAGGGAAAATGCCTCCAAGAAATCCAACGATCAGGCGCTCACTGAGAGCACCTAAGTTAAAGGAAGCAAAAACATGTGAAGGTTCTTCTCTTGGTACTGCGAGGCAGTTGGAGTACGATCCCAAGGTGGACCTAGTCATTAAAACCTCAACGAAGAAATATTTTGTTCAACCTCTGGTCTTCGACGATACAGAAGAAAACATTGGATCCAAAGTAATGCTCCCATAGTGGGGAGATCTATTCAATAGAATCAACTGAGAGGAATACTTAGAGTGTATCCCACACAATGACCTAGATGTAAGGGCACTTGATGACCAGGTGTTCCCAAATATCCGAAGGTCATGCTTACACATGGTAGCCTGCAGAACCCCAGTTTTCCCATGCATGGAGGTTTTGAAGTGGCTAATCGACCATACAGATGCGCAAAAATTCCCAATCAACGATGAGAATGGTGGGTGTGTCAGATTTTTCCTCCTGGCAGAAATCCAGAAGTACTACAAACTCAGAGACCCAGAGGAGTGACTTAACGCAAAATTCGTGGTGAAGTTATACAAATTCCATGACACCAGCCGGTTGATGGCCTCATGGTGGAAGGAGGACAAGAAGTTTACAAACTAGAGAAATGGCTAGTATGGGAAAATTAACTTGAGGGAGCCATACATCTACTTGATGGCTCTCATTTGCCAACTGTATGGAGAGAAGGACTGCTCCAAGTTTTTAGAAGCATGGATTCCCTTGGCATACACTGTGGTGATCTCCGAGAGTAGCTTCAACTGGGGAGAAATAATTTCCAAGCAATTGAGCATCTGTGTACAACAGGCTGAGACGTCGAAAGAGGGGGAAGCACTCACTTTCCACATGGCCTCGTACCTACTCGATGTTATCTATGAGAGAAATGTATTCACCGACATGAATTTAAGATGACATGTTGTAGAGCTCCTTGTTCATGTTTAGATGAACACATAACCTATATCAGGGTGTTCGGGGCCACCAAAGCACCGCATATACTCCCTTCTCACGTCCTGAACTGGCTCATTGTGGGAGAAATATGCTATTAGACTATCCTGCAAGGATATAATGCCACACTAGTCAAAGAACAAGAAACAGGCTTTCATACCCTACAACTTCCATGTGGGGTTTTATTTGGTAAAGGACATTGCTCAAACCAAACAAGAAGGGTTAAGTCAACTTGAATTTAGGTTCCCGACAGGTCGATTCCGCAAGCACGACCATAAAGGCCTGGTCCCCCAACATGCTTCACAAGTATCATCCTATTGGCCATACGCGCATGACAAATTTGAGTATGAAATTTTCATAGAATGCGCTCAGGATTGGGAGGAGGTAGTATAGAGGATGGCCAACCTGAACATGACTAGGTTCAAGGCTATGAGAATGGATGAACAAGTGGAGAAAATAGAGAAGTCGACTCAAGAGGCCCTCAGAGTTAGGGAAGAAATCAACGCAACAGAGACTACAAAGGCACAAAGAAGAGGTTTTCTCTTGCTATAAGGGGAAAATAGAATCATTGATCAGTTACAAAATGACCCAGATCTCTTAGAGATGTTGAGGATCCCCGTTGATGACCCAATCACAACCAGAGGAGAGCCAAGTGGCTTAGAGCCAATACAACTTGAAGAAATCATTGGGCCATAAAACCCTAAAGTTCCATCACCATAGATCAGATCACCAGAGGGAATTTCAACCCAGCCTGAGATATCAAGGACACAAGGTAGGAAAGGTGTACCAAACCCTTTGACTGACTTAATAACCAACTATGATGATGAGGAGAGTTCAGAGGTTTCCCTGGTGACTCCAGTACCAATTACAGAGGAAAAGGAACCTAAGAAAGCATCTACCCTAGGTCCTGATGGTCCAATTAAAAAACTTCCACAGAGAAACCATGAGGTCGAAAGTGTCTTAGACACTAAGCTACTAGACTTGCCGAGATCCCCAATGGATATCTCGAGGGATGAGTTGGGATTAGGTGGTCAAAAAGAGGAAGTTCCATAACAAGAAATTGACACATTGACAACAAATTACCAAGTAAGTACCAGACCTATCCCTGGATCTTCAATTTCGGCCGATACCTCACCATTCAATGCAAAACAAACAAAGGTTGAGCCATCAGAATTTATAGAAGAATTTTGGGAACCAATTCTATAATATATAGATACAACCGAGAGCCTGGGAGATACTCTAACCCGGGGATAAAAAACAAATCCCCGAACCTGTTGATGAGGTAGCCGACATAAAAGCGATCGCCTATGACAAAAAGAGAAAAGACATCATGAAGAGGACCACTAAGAAGAGAAGTCTCATGCTAGATAGCTCAATTCTCATCACTACAGAGGAGAAGCTGCTCAGCACTAAACATGCCAAGACATCAGAGCTTATCGGTGCAGTGATGGCTATTACAGATGCCACATTGGATAGAGAAAGGAGGGATTAAAAGGATCTATCCACCGCGCTAAGGGAGTTGGAGCATTTGCCATTTGGATAAGTACTATCAAGACTCAATGTAGGCCATGGTGTTCTTGAGGAGTGAGTTCCAAGAAGATTATACAAAATTCACAAGTGAACGACACCTTTTCACCACAGGCATGGCCGATTTCCAAGAGGATACCCTTATGGTCAATGACATGGAAGGACGTGGATATGTGGTATGAGAAATCTCTTCAAGTGGTAGAAAAGATCTATTACATCAATGCAGTACAAAAGGGCTGAGAGGTCGAAGAGCATGGTATTCAGGTGCTAAGGGATAACAACATAGATCAGATCAGGAAAGCATCCAAATACTGGGTAAAAATGGCCTAGAAACCTCAGCGGGGGATTTAGGAGAAGTGGGTCGAGTGTGAAAAGAGATGGGAAAAGATTAATCAAGAGATGAAAGGCATCGACCTCCCAGAATTCGGCTCACCTGAAGACTTTGTCGACCTGCATGGCATAGTCAAGATACATGCATAACAAGAATCAACATGGACAACATAGATCGCAAAGGTGGAGAGCATGGCACCAGGTCAAGTACAACAATTCATGGAGCATCCGATTAAGGCTTGAGCAATTCTGCAGTAATTGAGTTTTAAAATAATCAAGTAAAAATAACGAGTAGTAGAAATTAAATAAATTCTTTCATCCCCGATGGACCAACATAGGTTTTCGTATGCCAACACATGCAAGGAACTCTTCATCAAATGGTCGGAATATGAGAAGAGTCATCCACTTCATTAAAACCATTAGATGATTCTCAGAGAACATAGAGATTGAAGTGCCACATGGTGATATTTTGTTTTACTTAACTTGCACCTGTAATAGATATTTTTAGTTAATCATTCATTATAAATAAGAGGATTGAACTTTTAGCAAAGGTCGATGGTTTTGGAAAGACCCTCATTTTGGAATTGTAAAGAACTATTTCTGAACTACGTTAATTGAGAAATCCCGTTTAGGACTGGAGACAAAATACTGTTTTTATCAAAGGCGTTATATGATTGGATTGGGGAGGAATTACTTCCAACTTTATTTCAGTAATAGATGTTGTAACGAGTAAGAGTTTTTGAATCTATTGATAAGTTATCTGTTTCAATATTTTTTGCAGTTCGTGTTCTTAATGATGGAAAGAAAATCGTTGTGTTAATGTGTGATTAATGATTAGAGCTAAGGGAACTATTTTTCTTGCCATCATATTATTACATGTGTATTTTCTTTATGATAATTGTATCTCAGTCAATAATTGAAATACCAACAAGTTAATGTATTAGTACTAGGATTGTAACATGTGTGGATATCTTTGTCTATATGCTTGAGCACGAGGGCTATCCCAAGCTCAACCTTCTTCAGTAGTTTAGACTCCATTACACCAGTTGTTTTATTCCAACATATATCACTTTATCAAACTTATCTAATAAAGGAAAAGACAAAAGAGAACATTTAAACAGAAGAAGAAATTTTCATAGGAAAATATCATGTCAATCACCATGTAAATCCCATCGATTAATTGGCTATATTGAAAGATCTGGAGAACCATTCCACCATCAAACACTGAAGAGTCTAATTGGGCCTCCATGGTGGGTATGGTTCCTGTTGTTGAGTTAAAGGGATTTAAGCCCCCTCAACATAATTTCCGCTAGAAGGAGGTCCGTGAATGAATGGCTAACAATATTTTTGATATAATATTTCACATAGCCCACAAATTCAAAACATCCCACATGCATGGCTAGTCATTATCAAGAAAACCCATGTACACTGAGTACTCCTGAAACGAGTAAATCACCCCAGAAATGGGAAGAACATCTATTCCCTGAAATACCTTACTCTCTTCCTCACGAGGATTTGAACCAGTTCAAAATAATCACAAGAGCTTATGCTTGACAAATTGGATCATTACCCTTATCTCCATTACTTCCTCGTAGAAAACAATTAAGCAGACCAGTGGTTGACATCCCTGACTAGGTTTTTTTTCACACATTATAAGTCTTGATAGATTTTTCCCTCACCGAGATCAAACATCCCCTTAATATGATCCTCGAAACACTAGTTGGTAACTACTATGAGCCCGACGATTTTGAATCTGATGAGGAAGGGTTTAACTTGTATCGCTCAGCTTCAGAGTCAGATGACATGGAGGATAACAATGATCATAATGAGGAAAGGGGAAACCCACCTCAAAATAATCAACCTTGGTTGGCCAGATATGCTCTGGCAATCCACAGACAAGTACATAACCTCCCTTGACATCCATAAAAGTTACTTCCCATGTTTGACCTTGAAACCTCTGGATTGCTTGAAGACCATATTAAAAATTTCATACTAGCTATTAGACTGGTGAATATACAACATGAGGATGTAGTATGCATGATTTTTACCTATACCTTTGATTATTCATCCTCCACGTGGTATTTTAACTTGCTTGTAGGCTCCATAACTAGTTGGACAAAGTTTCAAAAATATGTTTTAGACAAATTTGCAGAAGAAACCACTACAAGAGATTTAATGGATGAACTATTCACCACCACCAAGAGTTCAAAAGAAAAGGTTAAAGACTTCAATCAATGATTTACCACTATCCTGAACAAATTTCAACTTGAAGCTAAACCCACTCAGAATTTTTAAACTGAGGTATATGCTAATTCTCTCCCTGCTTCTATTTCCATGTTTGTAAAAAGGGCTGCCAAGCACACCCTAGCTGAAAATTTTGAGGAAGCCAAAACAATTGAATTCCAAATGAAATGATGTTAAGAGGGATAGGTATCACTAGTTAAGAAGGAAGCTCAATCTCCACCCAGGAGAGGACTCTTGTTGACCAGACCCCTGGGAAAACAAACATAACAAGGTCTCGAAAAGGGAAGTGGAGACATAGAATACCTACAATGGATGATAAAGAACTTGTCAAATGAAATCGTAGACATGAAAATAAGTGTAAGGGAAGGAAACTAAGGCCAAAGGCCTTATAAACTCTTTTTTAAGAGAAAACCACCTTTCAAATCAATTGAACCTCCCCCAACCAACTTAAAGATCGACCTAGGTAATGTAGCATCCAACTCTTTCTGTATGTATCATCAAGAGAAAGATTCTAAAAGAGACTGTCCACAATGGGTGCATGCCATGAATTTGATGTCCAATCGGTTCCCAGACGAAGTTTCCCTTATCGAACAATCAAGTAGCTCAACGGTAAATATTTCCTTTCGGGAGGAAGTTGACCCATGGGAAGAAACAACCATATTGTTGTGGGATCCTGACTTGCCAATGCCTTCCGATGATATATTTGAGGTTCAAGAACCACCTGCTGAGGTTTTGGATGTGAAAACGTGAAGTAAGGGTTAGATGGTCTCAAATGACCTTACCATTGTCCAAACCTCGAGAGGAAAACAAACAACTGATCACCCTAAAGCACCTTTTGTTTCCCAAAAAAATCCGATAAAGATCCATACACAGGAGTCACCTAAGCTAGACTACAATATAGTAGAATACTTAAAAAGATTGAAGGCTAATGTATCGGTCATGGACATGTGTAGAATTCCCCAACAAAAAGAATTTTTGTTATAAGCCTTAAAGTCAGTAGAAGCCCCTATAACAAGCACTGACCTAGGGGAGGTTCCCTCTCCCATAGACCTAAAAAATAAACCAAATATGAACGCTTTCTCTATAGATAAAAAAGGAAAGCCTTTTGTCCCACCTTTCCTTTTAACATTTGAAGTCTTCAACATCAACCTCCATAATTGTTTAGTTGAATCAAGGGCATCCTCTAATGTTATGTCATTGTCTATCTGCAAGAAATTAAACATAGTCCCTCTCAAAAGAGATAATCATGTTATACAACTAGACAAGACTCATGTGAAAGTTATTGGGGAACTCAAGGACATCATGATCAAAATGGCTACACACCTGAATTTTTTTCAAGTAATTGACATCATTGTAGTGGATATACTAGAAGCTTATGGAATGATACTTAGTCGATATTGGTCCGAGAAGTTGAATGGATACTTTAGCATAGACTGGGCTCACCTCTGGTTTCCATTAAATGGACACACAAACATGATTAGGATCAATAGGGAAAGGTATCTCAAACATACTGTCACCGATTTAGAATCCTTCAATGAAGCCTCGTCGTCATATTTCCCCGTGCTAGGCAACTACTCTTACGATTATGATTTCGTCAATGTATCCCCTCTCTTATTTGATGTACCTCTTACTCAAAACTCCGAAATGAATTTTCAAGTAAATCTACTAGTAGCAGCGGAATAAAGCCTCTTCTGTTAAGAACCTCTGTTGGAAACCATAGATAAAGTTGGTGGAGAGGAGGAAGTTAGTAGGCATGGAGAAGCTGATGATTTTCGCTCACAATTTTGGACCCTATACTTTGATGGGTCTAAATCGCAAGAAGGGTCGGGGGCAGGATGTATCCTTATTGACCCAAAGGGGAAATGAAATTTCCTGTCCTACAGACTAGAATTTGAATGCACTAATAATACTATCGAGTATGAAGCTTTAGTGCAAGGACTAAATAAATCCATAGACTTAAACATTAAAGAACTAAACAATTTTGGGGCTCTGAAATTATTGTCAGGCAAGTAAAGAATACTATAGATTGCAACTCTCCCTGCCTAAGGAATTATCAACAGGAAGTGCACATGCTAATAGAACATTTTGAGTCCTTCAATGTTACAATGATTCCCATGAAAAAGAATACTCTTGCAGATTCCCTAGCCACTGTTGACTCGAGGCTATCTCCATTAGAAGACTATGAAGCCTCACGGTTCACTATGGAACTACTTTACAAACCATCAATGCCCAACAATATTTCTAATTGGAAGGTCTTTGAAGGAGATGAACAGATTATAGACTTCCTAACCAATCGAGAAAATTTTAAAGAAATGGCTATTGACAATGAAGTATTCCAAGAGAAACTAGTAGAAATTGATTCCCATGAACAAATAGGTGAAACATATCACTTTAGTAACAAAGCAAAGTTTCACACGATAACAAAAGGCGTAGCCAATTTGGAGAACCTCTTCGACTTAAAGGAAAGATTTAAAGGGTAAACAAACACAAAGACATGGAGATCATGTCTCATGTACGAGACTATAAATCTAGGAACCCTGAAAAACCCTAAGAATATAAATCTAGGCAAGACAATGTCTAAATAAGAAAGGAAATCCTATCTCAAACTTTTCAGAGAATATCAAGATGTTTTTGCATGGTCCTACCGAGATATGAAAACTTATGACACTCACATTATCCAACACACAATCCCATTAAAATCATGAGTAAAACCCTTTCAATAGAAGCTCCATAAGTACTTCCCATCTTTGAAACCCCTCATGTATCAAGATTTAAAGAAATTACTAGATGCTAAAATTATCTTTCAGGTTAAACACTCTGCCTGGGTAGCAAATTTGGTTCTTGTCAGGAAAAATTCTGGGGAAATATGCATGTGTGTGGATTTTAGAAACCTCAATAGAGCATCATAAAAGGATAACTACCCAGTCCCACCAATGGAACAACTCTTGCAGACCGTGTCTGGTTTTGAAATTTTCTCCCTTTTAGACGATTTTTCAGGTTACAACCAGGTTCTAGTTTAAGAGGAAGAGCGATTGAAAAATACCTTCTGAACCAAGTGGGGAACCTTTTCTTATAAGCGCATGCCCTTTGGGTTAATTAATGCAGGGGAAACCTTCAAGAGGGCCATGGACACAACTTTTCGGGGATTGATCAACAAGTGTGTGGTAGTTTATTTGGACTACATGACTGTGTATTCGAAGAACAAAGACCACATTCAACATCTAATACATATTTTCGAAAGGTGTAGAAAATAGGGTATATCTTTACCCCTAAGAAGACTATATTTGGTGTCAAGGAAGGGAAATTACTAGGTCATATTATATCTCAAGCATGAATTCGCATAGACCCAAAAAAAATTAAGGAAATACCTCAGCTTCCCTTACCCCACAACAAAAAGGATATGCAATCCTTCTTTGGGAAAATCAATTTTGTGAGGAAGTTCACCCCTGATTTCGCTGAAACTATCAAACCGTTACAAAAAATGATTCGCAAGGATGTTGATTTTAAGTGGGATGAAGAGCAAAAAAATTCTTTCAACAATATCAAGATTGCAATATCTCAAGCTCCGATGTTGCGAAGTCCCAACTTTAGCAAATATTGTTTTCTCTATAATTTTTTCCTCCGACCAATCTTTAGCGAAAGTATTGACTCAAAAGGATGATGACAACAATGAGGCGTCAGTCTTGTTTATGAGCACTAATATCCAAGGGGCCGAACTGAATTACCCTGCTATAGAAAAACATGCTTATGCGGTGTACAAAGCAGTGAAACATTTCAGATCTTACATCCTAAAAAATCACACCAAATTCATTGTGCCACATCCCGCAGTCCGATCCCTATTCACTCAACAAGAGACGGGGGAAAGAAGAGGAAATTGGATGGAAGTTGTCCAATAATTTGATCTAGATATAAAACCTTCCAAATTGGTTAATGGACAAGGAATGTGTAAATTGGCCGCTAAAGCCCAAGACCAAGGAAATGACGACTCTAGGTGGGAGAATGAATTGGCATTATAGTGTAGTGAAGCTTTATATGTTCCCCCAGGGAAAGAGTCTTGGTATGGAAAACTAATTTATCTCCTACATCACAAGACTTGCCCAAAAAACCTAAACCCTAAGGAAAGGAGAGCTCTTAGACTGAAATCAACACAATATTGCCTCATAAATTTGGTGTTTTTCCATGTAAATTATGATGGGGTAGTTTTGAGATGTCTCCAACTTGAAGACACAAACAAGGTTCTGAAGGAGATCCATGACGGTCTTGCAGGTGGACACTTTGCAGGGTATACCACTGTTCTCAAGATACTGAGAGCCGACTATTACTGGCCTACACTATTTAGAGACACTCATATATATGATAGAAACTGTAAAACTTGTCAAATAAGCGCAGGGAGGGGAAAGAGAGAAATTGTCCCACTCCAACCAATGGCCATATCCAGACCATTCAAGCAATGGGGGTTAGATGTCATAGGGGAGATTACCTCGAGTTCTTCAAAACAACATAAATACATACTGAATGCTATAGACAATTTCACGAAATGGGCAGAGACCATCCCTCTGACTCAAGTGAATGAAAAGGTGGTAATTCAATTCATAGAACAATAGTTGATCACAAGGTTTGGTATGCCTTATGTTCTTAGTTTTGAAAATGTCGCCTACTTTACTTTCACCCTATTAAAATATTTTTCTCTAGACAAAGGAATCATAATCAGATACTCTGCAAACTACTATCCACATGGGAATGGAGTGGTAAGATCAACCAATAAGAACCTAGTGAGGATCTTGAAGAAAACAGTTGTAGACAATCAGAGGAATTGGCATAGTTCACTGCATAATTCCTTATGGGCTGATAAAGTAACACCCAAGGAAGATATAAGGAACTCACCATACTTTCTAGTATATGAACAAGAAGCCATTCTCCCAAACGAGCTATATTCTCCATCTCTTCAACTTTCTCAGTGATCTAGAGAACAACCCTCATCGGTTATTCAACAAAGAATTGATACCCTCCTCATGCTGGAAGAAGAAAGGGAGAAAGAAAAATCAAATTTCATCGCTCATCAATAGATAGTTAAAATATGGTTTGATAAGCATAAGGCCAGAGAAAAGAATTTTGAAGTAGGAGACTTAGTCTTGAAATGGGATAGAGCAAATGAACTAAAGGGAAAACATTCGAAGTTTCAAAATCTATGGCTCAGACCTTCAGGTAGCTGAGAAAATTGGGGCAGGCATGTATCGGTTTCAAAATATGAGGGGGGAACTCAACGCCCTCCTGGTAAATGTCTAATCCCTAAAACAATATTTCTGTTAAAAAAAATTAAAAAAAATGTGTGTGTGTTTTCATGTTATTCTATGTATAGGTTCTACGTAGACTGATTGCAAAGTCCTTTGTTTCTGTTTTTCTTTTGTGCGGTATTTTTGTGCAATAAAGTTGTGTTCCGCAAGGCACTGGTTGAACTTAATCAATATGTTGTAGCAAACTATGTTCCCGACTCATGCTTATGTACAACACAAGAAACACTGGGCAAATTGCATTTTTCTTAAAAGAGTTATGTATTTGACCTTTGCAATTAAATGAACTTGGAAAGTGATGAAGTGTCCACCTAGTGGTATGGCAAAACTTAAAGGGAAATATGGCAAGTTGGAAAGGACCACATGTACCTCTAGATAGAGCTAGGAATAATTTCGCCTTAACCATCTCATCTTGCAGACAACAAATGTCCTCCTCTCTCACTCGCTCAGGGAATCTCCACCAAAAAATAAATCAATTATATCAAATGAGTGGAAAGTAGGAGAGGGTATGCGGATAAATCCATCGGGGCTATGGATACTCGCTGACAATAGATCAAGGTCTGTGATGTCGGGGTGACTTCGTCGGGGCTATGGATGCTCACTGGCAGCTAAGTAACATTGCATCAAGTGAATGATGATAACTAAAAGGCCTGGTGCCAGTGAATGATTTTATTGGTTCTTGTCAAAAGGGGGCGTGGGTCATGGTCAAGAGGAACGAAGGCAGAATAAAGGTTGAAACTCCATAGGCGGGTCCAGATTCACGAACCAGAGGAATTGTAAACGCAAGGATAAGAGATAATCTGATAAAAGCAAAACCGATTAGGTTCCTAACCAACTTCTGCATCAACTAAGCCTGGGGAAGGAACATAGATTTTTCTTTCTCCTAGTAAATCGCCATTTGTTGAGCGCTCAACACACCCTAAAAGCCTTATGAAATTTTATCACTTTGTGGGTACCACTTGTTTTATTTTACTGTCTGAATTGAGTTCACTATGGGGGGATGGTTTATTTTGTTTTCATGACTCTTATCGATCAAGTCAGATTTGTTTGAACTTGTTAAATGAAACCTTGTGTCTAAAATAACTTGGCATTCTAGGTACGAATCTACAACTAACATTGCGACTAACACGCTTGTGTTCGATGTCTAAAAAATTCAAGTAGATAAAGTTTCCACACARTTACACTAATCAYTGATCGCCTATGTACCATTGACATCAGTAGAAGGCGGAGTTGGTTTGAGTGAGTTATTCACCACGATGATTCAAGAGATAACTGATCCCCATCGACGTCGGCAAGGTACGAGAGGGATAGACATTGACAAAAGCCATTAAAATMCCCGATAGACAATGACTGATGCACTTTCTTAGGGCCGGGGAAATATAAAAGGGTTAAAACATTGGTTTTTTCTGCGTTAAAGATATCGCTGATCGATGACCCCCGATACACTTTCGGCATCGAGAAATTTTCAAGAAGGTCAATCCGAGAGCACTTGGGTAAGCTTATCGTCAATTGTCGATCCTTGAGACTTTTCAACGTTGGAAAGATAGGATCAGGTTTTAGAACGTTTATCTTAAGAAAAGTCCCAATTCCGAATAACACGAGTAAACGAAGACGCCAGTCTCGAGTGCCATGTGTCTTTTTCGCATAGGGGTGTCGTATGGCCTAGTTTCGTCCCGATTCATCTTAAGGTTACCTATGTCCTAGTCACACCTCCGAGTCATCCTTGCCACGTCATACCTGTATGGAAAGATCGTTCAACGTCGGAGCTACTGCAAGGAGTTTTCAATGACAAGTGTTTAAAGAGAAACCCTGAGCCCGACCCCGACCCACCAGCTAGATTATCAAAACGATGGGATGTTTTTAGCACGAGATGCGATCAAATTCTGTCATTTAATAGGCCAGTTAATGTTTCACCCTACCTACATTTCTACTCCATGTGCTGATTGAACGATAGGAATTTTAAATTACCGATAGGCCATGTTATATCCTACGCCCACGCCATCGACTTACGATCGAATTTATTTTTAAAAGTAATGAGGATTTGGGAGAATATTTTGTAGAATCACACTCATATTTTGAATTGAATGGTTGATGAAACAAGGTAATCTCATCCCTGTTTAAATCACTAGAATGACTTCAAACACTTTCATTCTGCGCACAAGCTTGAATTTCAGAGCATCCGAAGAAGCAAAACAAGCGTCTCGAGACTGTGTTGATTCTTAGATTATTAAAACCAGGTTAAACAAGCAACAAAGGTATGTGTTAAATTTTATCAATTTGGCGATCATGATTTGTGATATATGCATCTTATTTCTTGCACAGTCTCTAACTATGTTCTAGCTACAGGGAAAATGCCTCAAAGAAATCCAATGACCAGGCCCTCGCTGAGAGAACCTAAGATAAAGGAAGCAAAAACAGGTGAAGGTTCTTCTCCTGGTATTGCGAGGCAGTTGGAGTACGCTCCCAGGGCATAGGCAATCATTAAAACCTCAACGAAGAAAGATTTTATTCAACCTCCGGTCTTCAACAATACAGAAGGAAACATTGGATATAAAGTAATTCTCCCACAATGGGGAGACTTATTCAACAGAATCAACCACGAGGAATACTCGAAGTGTATTCCACACAATGACCCGAATGTAAGGGTGCTTGACAACCAGGTGTTCTGAAATATCCGATGGTCATACTTACACATGGTAGCCTACAAAACTCTGATTTTCCCATGCATGGAGGTTTTAAAGTAGCTAATCGACCATATATATGCGCATAAATTCTTGATCAACGATGAGAATGGTGGGTGTATTATATTTTTCCTCCCGATAGAAGTCCATAAGTACTGCAAACTCATAGATCCAAAGGAGCGATTGAACATAGAATTCATGGTGAAGTTATAATAATTCCATGACACCAATCGATTGATGGCCTCATGGTGGAAGGAGGACAAGAAGTTTACAAACCGGTGCAATGGATGGTATGGGACAATTAACTTGAAGGAGCCATACATCTACTTGATGGCTCTCATCTGTCGACTATATGGAGAAAAGGACTGATCCAAGTTTTTGGAAGCATGGATGCCCCTGACATACACTGTGGCGATCTATAGGAGTAGCTTCAATTGGGGAGAAATAATTTCCAAGCAATTGAGCATCTATGTACAACAGGTTCAGACGTCGAAAGAGGGGGAAGCACCCGCTTTCCACATGGCCTCGTACCTACTCGATGTTATCTGTGAAAGAATTGTCTTCGTTGGCATGAATTTAAGCTGGGATGTTGCAGAGCTCCTTGTTCATGTTTAATTCAACATACTTTGGGAGAAAAGGTACAAAAAATCCTACACCCTTATTTGCAATGAATTCATCATCCAAATTTATTTTATTGTTTTTAAAAAGGAATGCTTGATACTATCCGCAACATCCAAGAAAATGGCAGCGAATGTAGGCCAATGGTATTCAGATGGACACACAACCTATATCAGGGTGTTTGGGTCCAACGGTGCATCACATCTAATCCCTTCTCATGTCTCATATCGACTCATTGTGGGAGAAATCTTCTATTAGACTATCTTGTAGGGTTGTAACACCACACTAGTCAAGGACAAGAAGTGAGCTTTCATACCCTACAAATTCCATGTAGTGTTTTAATTGGTAAAGGAAACTGCTCAATCCAAACAAGAAGGGTTGAGTTATCTTGAATTTAGGTTCCCAACAGGCTGATTCCAAAAGCATGACCCGAAAGTCGTGGTCCCTTAACATGCTTCATAGGTATCATCTTATTGGTCATACGCGCATGCCAAATTTGAGGATGAAAATTTCACAGAATGCGCTCAGGACTGGGAGGAGGTAAGATAGAGGATGACCAATCCAAATATGACCAGGTTCAAGGCTATGATCATGGATGAAAATGTGGAGACAATAGAGCAGCCGACTCAAGAGGCCCTCGGAGTTAGGGAAGAAATCAGAGCAACAGAGACTACAAAGGCACAAAGAAGAGGGTTGCTCTTGCTAGAAGGGGCACAGAGAATCATTGATCATTTAAAGAATGAATTGGATCTCATAGATATGTCGAGCATCCCCATTTATGAACCAATCACAAGAAGAGGAGAGCCAAGTGGTCAGGAATCCCTGAAGTTCCATCACCACAGATCAGATCACCCGGGGGAATTTCAACCTAGCTTGAGATATCAAGGACACTAGGTAGGACAAGTGTACCAAACCCTTTTTTTGACTTAATAACCATCTATTATGATGAGGATAATTCAGAGGTTTCCTTGGTGACTCTAGTACCGATTACAGATGAAAAGGAACCTGAGAAAGCATATACCCCAGGTCCTGATGCTCCAATTCAAAACCTTCCACAGAGCGACCATGAGGTCGAAAGTGTCTTAGAAACTGAGCTACTCGACTTGCCGGGAACCCCAATGGAAAACTCAAGGGATGAGCTAGGATCGCGTGGTCATAAAGAAGAAGTTCCATAGTAAGAAATCGATACATCAACAACCGATTACCAAGTAAGTACCAGACCAATTCTTGGCTCTTCAATTTTGGCCGATACCTCACTAGCCGATGCACAACAAACAAAGGTCGAGCCATCATAACTTATAGAATAAGTTCAGGAACCAATCTTAGAACATATACATACATCTTGGATCCTGGGAGATACTCTAACCTGGGGAGAACAAAAAATCCCCAAACCTGTTGATGAGGTTTCTGACATACAAGCGATTTCCTATGATAGAAAGAGAAAATCCATCATGAAGAGGACCACTAAGAAGAGAAGGCTCACTTTATATAGTGTCATTTTCATCACTATGGAGGATAATATGCTCATCACTGAACACACCAAGATATCCAAGCTTATCGATGCAGGGATGGCTATTATAGATGCCATGTTGGATAGATCAAGGAGGGATGAAAAGGAGCTGGCCTCCACGCTAAAGGAGTTGGAGTATCTGTTCCATTTGGATAAATACTATCAAGACTCAACGCAGGCCATGATGTTCCTGAGGAGTGAGTTCCAGGAAGCTTATACAAAATTCACAAGTGAATGAAACCTTTTCACCATAGCCATAGCCTATTTCCAAGAGGATACCCTTATGGCGCTAGCAACCTGGAAGGACGTGGAGAGGTGGTATGGAAAATATCATCAAGAAGTAGAAAGGATCGATTACATCAGTGCAATACAAAAGGGTCGAGATGCTGAAGAGCATAGTATTCGAGTGCTAAGGGATAGAAACATAGATCAGATCAAGAAAGATTTTGAATACTGGGTAAAAATGGCCTAGGAACCTCAGCGAGAGATTAAGGAGAAGTGAGTCGAGTGTGAAAAGAGCTGGGAAAATATTAATTGGGAGATGAAAGGCATCGTCTTCCCATAATTCGGCTCACCCGAATAATTTGTTGACCTACATGACATAGTCAAGTGACATGCAGAATAAGACTCAACATGGACAACAAAGATCGCAAAGGTGGTGAGCATGGCACCAACTCAAGTACAAGAATTCATGGAGAATCCGATTAAGGCTTGAGTAGTTCTGAATCGGTTGGGTGTTAAAATAATCAAATACTGAGAACGATCAATAGAAGTGAAAGAAATTATTTCAGCCTCAATGGACCAGCATAGATTCCCGTATGCCAACACATGTAAGGAACTCTTCATCAAATGGTCAAAATATGAGAAGATTCATCCACTTCAGTAAAACCATTAGATGATTCTCAGAGAACAGATAGATTTAATTGCCACGTGGCAATATTTTGTTTTAATTAACTTGCACTTGTAATATCTATTTTTAGTTAATGATTCATTATAAATAAGAGGATTGACCTTTTAGCAAAGGTCAATGGTTTTGGAAAGACCCTCATTTTGGAATTGTAAAGAACTAATTATGAACTGAAAGATCAAATCCTGTCACTGAGAGGGGGGGTGAATTAATGACACAACAATTATATCAATTTTTCATTTATTAATGAAAATAGAATTTTAACATAGTATTTTATCGTGAAACCCAATTGGGAAAACCACAAACTCTTTTCTATTAACTGCAAAATTTGTTTTACATGTTATATAGAAGGAAGACGTTCTTCCTTTTTTATCAACACCAACTGATCAGGATGCACCCACACCCTAGTTTACAAACACCAACTGGTAGGAGGCTACAACCCCCTGTTTAGTCAGCTACAACTGACAAGTAAGCACCAACTCCCTTTGCATGCACCAACCTTCCCTTGCACCACCCAACCACCCTTAATACATAAGTATCTTAATCTTTTCTTTCTGGAATCTGCTTCAACTTTTGATCTTCTGATCTGGACTGCACAGACACTTTATTCTCACCTCTATTTATTTTTTATATATTCTACAAAATGACATGAGTGTTATACAAAATGTCCCTTTATTTGGAGCGTCACACCTCTTCTTTTAACTTAACCATGATCACTGTTTAACATTTTTATCGTGAACGATTTTCAGAAATTGATCATAGATATGGACCAATTTCATCCTTTAGACTCGATCTTGAATCTCTGTTATTTTCACAGAGACCAAATTCTATGGAGGCACTTCCTTCAAACCATTACATGTGACAAAGCATTACAAAACCACAGTCTTAGCAATCACAACGATGTATTATGTTGTCATTTATATCTCCTATATCATATGACCAACGACGGTGACCAAACGCTATGCCATAATTGCTTGAGCGCTTATCACATCAATATTTACAATCCAATCTTCTAATGAGATGGAAGGCAGGCAAAACTTCTCCCTTCAGAACTTCTGGATTTGAAACCTTTCAAAACTTCCAAGTCATATCTTCCGAACAAATCAGACGATTTATGTCTATTTCGTGGAAACGTATAAATCGTCAGATTTGATTCTTTACAAGGCTTAATATAATGGCCATGAATTAATCAAGCATTGATTTGGATGGCCACCATTTACTCCGGGTCTTCTGACTTCAGAGATTTCAAATCTCAACACCTTCTTTCCTCCAGAGTGATCACCCACTGTGGTAAGTCATAATACGGTGGATACCGCTTGTTGTTGGTTAACGTTTCAGCTTACACTATCCTTCCACTGTATTATATCGACGATTGAGAATACACCCACCATCAGATCAACAATCGAGATATCCTTTGGGTCTCTGGACTTTGAAGATTTCAAATCTCAATCTTTCACTGTAATATGATCGACGGTCAAGAATGCTCCGAAGTGATCTTTCATATCAAACGACTCATATCCTCGCTGACGTGGTCTCCCATATGACCTTTGTTGATGTGGTCTTCTGACATGGTCGACCATATATCCTTACTGACGTGGTCTGCCATATATCCTTGCTGACGTGGTTGACTGACTATTGATGACGTAGGCTCTCAATATGAGTGTTACATGTCTTAACCTCGTGGCTTCAAAACTTCGGACTTTGGGTGATTTTACATGTTCTCAACTTTATTTCACCGAAGTGGTCAGTTCTGAAGTTGACCATCATCCTAATCCTACGGTTATCATGTATTGTCCAGATCTAACGGTCCTTATTCATTTCATCCTTTGGGACTTCGGGTAATTCAACTCCTCCAGTTCCCAATTCTTATGAAGTGAGATTCCCCAATGTGTAAACTCCTCACAACTTTTAAACCTAACTGAATGTTGTTCGTTGATCATGGTTTTATATCAATGGCTCGATCTATCTACGATGCAACTCTTCTATCTTATCCTATCCTTCCACTGAAAAATGATCCGACGACTGACGAGATTTCTCATATTTGAGAACTCAACCTTTGTGCTTATCCTATCCTTCCACTAAAATGTGATCTATCGGTCGTGAAGACACTCCAAGCAGATCCACGATCAAGAATGACTGCGGAGATACAAATTGCGAGTGATTTAACTCATCACCAAAACTTCACAATTGGAAGTTGTGCATTGTTGGTGAGTCAACCACAATCGTTGATCTTCGAAGGTATAAGATTGGACGATACCGTCTAATTGCGGGATTGGAACAAGTGTGATATTTAATTCTCCTTTTGATCTCCTCAATTCACCCCTGTCGTTGATCTTGCGATTGTGCATTCGACAGTCACAACTTAATCTGACTTAAACTCATTGTTTGTTGGATCAACCTCATTCGTATATATTTGAATCCATGAGATCTGACGATCTATGCATATAGAGGGATTGTAACTAGCGAGTAGTTTAATTCTACTTTTGCTCCCCGCAATTCATCCTTGCCATTGATTTAGCTTGCAGATTTGACGGTCTTGATTTGAATTGAGTTTTATTGCAACATATCTTATGAAATTTTGATCTTCATTCGTTAACTCTCTTGAGCTTTAATATTTGTTTGACATTAGTCATTATATACTGTTTGACTAGTCGTCCAACGTTTCTTCTGAAATTCATTGCGCCATCTCTTCTGAGCTTTTATCTTCATGTGTTTGCTAACCCTCTTGATATTTTATCATAGGAACATTTTTTATCCTATCGGGATCAACAATAGTCACAAATTTCTTCAGTCTTAAGGTGATATTCTTCTATTGATTCTTAGTATACTTTGCTTCCCGAGATTAACCTTGCTGCTATGCTTATTATGACTTTTGACATCAATGAAAAAACATGAATGACAATATGTCCAACAATCTCCCCCTCTGTCATTGAGGTCAACACACTAAATTCATACACAAACTCCCCCTATGATGCTGCATCTCTCCTCTGAAGTTACTCCCCCCCTTTGACATCAATGGCAAAGGGTTTCTTCTCTTATGATCTATCTGTCTAAATACTTATGATCAGAGTTTTGACCATAGGTAACTCCTCTTGCAATCACACTTTTCCCGTCAAAACTGAATGACTCCTTCTGACGTTGATTGCTGTCTCCCCTTGAATAGGTTCCAAATGATGCATTATTTTATTGAGAGATTTAGGTTGGAAGAAAGAGTACTCCCAATTTTTTCTTGAGATATTCAAATACATCTCTGCTTAAGGGTTTTGTGAAAATATCTGCCACCTATTATTGTGTTGGAACATATTCCAATTTAATGTTCTTATTTTGAGACTGATCTCTTAGATAGTGGTACTTTATGGGAATGTGGTTTCGATTATGAGTGCTAGACAGGGTTCTTAGAGAGACTTATAGCGCTTGTATTATCACAGTGGATAATAGTAGGTTCTTCAAATACTATTTTGATGTCATGTAGGGTTTGTTTCTTCTGTTCCACTTGTGTGCAACATTATGTTGCTGCAATATACTTAGCTTCAGTGCTAGACAGAGAAATTGAGGACTATTTCTTGCTTATCCAAGCTACCAATGATTCTCCCAAAAAGAATGCTCCTCCACTTGTACTGTTTCTGTCATTTACACTTCCTACCAAATTAACATCTGAATAGGCTTTTAAAGTGAATGAATCCTTTCTAGGGTACCACAAACCAAGATCTATGGCTCCTTTCAAATACCTAAAGATTATTTTTACAACATGAATATGGCTCTCCTTTGGTGCCTCTTGGAATCTATCCACCATCCCAACAACTTTCTTGACATCAGGTCTGGAAGCTGTGACATAGAGTAAACTGCCAATCATTGATCTGTAGTGTTGTGGATCTACAACTTTGGACTCATCATCCTTGCTTAGTTTGCATCCAAATTTCATAGGTGTACTAACAAGTTTTCAATCCTCTAACTGGAATCTCTTGAGAATATATTTAACATACTTAGAATGATGGATACACACTCCTCTTTTGGATTGTATTATTTGTAATCCAAGAAAGAAATTGAGTTCGCTAAGCAAAGACATTTCAAATTCTTGCTGCATCATATTAGCAAAGTCCTTACTCATTTTTTCATCATCACTGCCAAATATAATATCATCAACATATACTTCCACAATAATTATGTTATTACCGTCAACTTTAGAGTAAAGATATATATTTGTTGATCCCCCTTTTAAGCTCTGTTTTTGTAAGTAAGAATCTAGTGTTGCATACCATGCTCTGGGTGATTGTTTTAGTCCATAGAGTGATTTCTTTAATTTACAGACATAGTCCCCTTTGTTAGTTAATTGGAACCCTTCTGGTTGCTCAATATAGACTTCCTCTTCCAAATTTCCATTGAGAAATGCTGAATTGACATCCATTTGGTACACTTTGAATTTTCTGTAGCTGGAGAAAGCTAAGAACATCCTAATTGCCTCTAATTTGGCCACATGTAAAAATGCTTCTTCATAGTCTAATATTTCAACCTGAGCATACCCTTTACATACTAATCTGGCTTTGTTCCTGATTACTTGCCCATATTCATTCATTTTATTTTTATATACCCATTTAGTTCCAATGACATTTTTATTTTTTGGTCTTGGAACTAGTTCCCAAGTTTGATTTTTTTCAATTTGATCCAATTCTCTATTCATAGATTTGATCCAATTCTCATCTTTACATGACTCTTTAATTGATCTAGGCTCAACATGTGACAACAATGCTATTTTTTTTTTATATAGTAGTTGTCTTATTGTGTGCACTCCATCATTCATATCTCCAATAATCAGTTCTTTAGGATGATTCTTTTGAGTAATTCTTGAGGGTGTCTTTGTATCTCTTCCTGGGAATTCTTCTCTTATCTCTCCATATTGACTATCTTCTTCGCTTTCACTAGTATCCATATCATCCTCTTCCCTTTCTTTTTCATTTTCTTCTACTTCTTCTACTTATGTACCGATTGTCTCATCATCATCTTCATCTTCACTTTCAGGTATGGTATCTTGATTTTTGATCCTTATTGTTTTTAGGTCATCCACCTTGACATCTGCACTCTCAACAATATTATGTGATATAATATTGTAGAATATGTATGATTTCTTGTTTGAAGCATATCCAAGAAAAATACCTTCATCAGATTTGGCATCAAATTTTCCAAGACTCTCATCTAGTCTTTTGATGTAGCATTTACTTCCAAAGACCTTGACGTATTTTACTGATGGAGCTCTTCCAAACCATAGTTCATAAGGGGTCTTATCACTAGTAACCCTGAGATGACCTCTTTTCAATATGTATATTGTTGTGCTTACAACTTCTCTCCAATATCCATCTGACAATTTTGCTTCATTGAGCATAGTCCTTGCAGCCTCTTGAACTGTTTTGTTCTTTCTCTCAACAATCCCATTTTGTTGAGGTGTTATGGAAACAGAGAATTGTATTTTTATTCCATGGGTTTCACAGAAGAGATCAAACTCTTTTGAGGTGACTCACCACCATTGTATGATCTAAGACATTTGATTTTTGTCTAATTTTCATTTTCAACAAGGGTTATAAAGGCTTTGAATTTGTTAACTTCTTTTGATATTTCTTTGAGAAAACATATCCAACCCATTATAGTAAAATAATCAATGAACAACATAAAGTAAGACTCTCCTTGCAAACACTTGTTCCTCGTAGGTCCACATAGGTCAGTGTGAACCAACTCTAAAGGTTTTGAGGTTGTGTATTCTTTTGCCTTGAACCTTATTCTAGTTTGCTTCCCTAGTTGACAGTGTCTACACATAACATTTGAGGGTTTTATGATCTTTGGCAAGTTTCTTACTACACCAAGGTTGCTGACTTTCACTAGATTGTCAAATTTAATATGCCCCAACCTTCTATGCCATAGCCAACCTTCATCTACTGAATTTATATGACACTCCTCATTCAACTTTTCATCTAGTATATATACATTTTCAGGAGTTCTAGGAGCAGTATAAACTAATTTTCCCGTGTCTTCTTACCTAATATCACATTTTTGGGAATCAAAGATGTAGAAGTGCCCCTGATCATAGGTTTGGCTGACACTTAATAAACTAGGCTTCAGTTTTTCGACAAGTAGCTCATTTCTGGCTTTGTCTTTTCCCAAGCTCACAATGCCTTTCCCAAGGATGTTACTTGAAGCATTATCACGAAATGTAACTTTACCCTTTTGGTTATTTAAGTCCAAAAACTTGTCCTTATTACCTGTCATATGTTTTGAGCACCCACTATCAACATACCAGAGATCCTTTTTATCTTGAGCTTTTAGGGCAATAGGACATTCCTTTTTTGATGTTTTTTCCCTCCAAAGTTTCTTTTTATTTCTAATGAACTTTGGATGTTCTGAGACTTCCATTAATCTGCAATTAATGGCCTTATGTCCATGGTTATGACATCTGAAGCATTTTAAGTCCCCTTCTTGTAGAGGTTCAAAGGGGTTATAGTTTCTTTTTTTAACTCGATTTACTGCTTGGTTATCCTTAAGAATATAGTTCTTAATCTTCATATTTTTATTTCTATGTGCTCTACAATTTATAGCTTTGTGTCCAAAATTAGAGAATGCAAAGAAATAACGAAGGAAAATACGAGGATACCTGTTTTGATAAAACTTCTTTGGTATTTTCTTATCTTCCTTCCTGATGGGTGGAAGTAATCCTCTGGAGTTTTGATCATTACTTATCTTCTCTTCATTTTGCTTCTTGAATGTATTGAGGAGAGCATCTTCATAAGATTTTGAGTTAACTTGGATTTCCTTTTGAGAGTAACCTATTCCATTTTTCTTACCTGAATCCCTTTGTGTGGTAATAATATTATCTAATATTTTAGAGCTATTTTCATATTTTGTTTGAATGATTTTTGCATCCAGTTCCTTTTTTAGGTGAACTATTTCTGCCTCCATTCTTTGACAAGTTATTTGTTTTTCCTTAAGAGACTTTTCCAGACTTTCTTCGATCTTATTTGCTTCTAAGATTTGCTTTTTCAGGTTTCTCATGAGTTTTTCCATCTCCTTTTCTTCTTGTTCATGTTTTTCCTTTTGTTCAACTACAAAACTTTTCAGTTTTCTATATCTGGTTTTGTATTTTCTTAATTCATCCAAGGCACTGAGAAGTTTTTCCTCCATATGAACTTATGCTTCATCTTCTAACTCCTTCTCATGTTTAATTTTTTCTATCTCAATAGATTCTTCAATACCTAAGAAAAGGACTTCATCATCATCATATTTATCGTTGTCACTAGACTCTGACGAGCTGTTGTTTTCTTCTTTTGAGTAAAAAATATTTTTCCCTTTGTAATTTTTTTTCTCGTAGTTGGGTTTTTCCTTCTTCTTGTATTGTTTGGTTTTATTTTCTTCATCTTCAAGGCCCTCCTTTGGATAGGTACACTTGGATGCAAAATGACCAACTTTTCCACAGTTAAAACATTTGAAAGGAAGCTTGCCTTTGTACTTCCCTGATCCTTTCTGAAGTTTTCTAATGAAATTGGCTTCTTCCACATCAAATTCTTCATGATGGCAGGATTGAATTTTTTACTTTTGATTTATATTTGTTTTAGATGCTTTGAAAATTGTTTCATATTTTGTTGATTTGTCATTCCCTGTTCTCATTTCATATGCTGTAAAAATTCCATGGAGTTGATCAACTGTTAGTGTGTCTAGATCAGATCTATCTTCAATTGAAGAAATATTTTCATCATATCTCATAGGTAATGACCTTAGTATTTTTTGCACAATGGGTTTATCTGTAATCTCTTCTCCTTCCACTCTAATTGAGTTAACCACTTCATCTACCCTATGAAAGTACCCATCAATATTTTCTTCTTCTTTCATTTTTAGATTTTCAAACTAAGCTCTATAGGTCTGTAGTTTGGATTCCTTGACTTTGTCAACTCCTTCATATACAACCTCCAACTTGTCCGAGATTTATTTGGCTGATTTGCAATGCATAAGCTTCACACATATAGAATTAGTCAACCCTGCTAAAATTCCATTAACTTCTCTTGAGTTGTCATTACATGTTTTCTTTCCTGCAACGTCTTTGGGTGGAGTAGTTGGTGCAGTGTAACCATCTACAAAAGATTGCCAGATATCAAAACCAAGAGCCAACATGAAGTTTTTCATTCTTATTTTCCACAGAGCATAGCCTCCTCCATTGAACAATGGTGCTTTGTTGTTGGACACTCCTTCTTGTTGATCCATCTTCATGATCTACCTTCAAGTTTCTTAAACTGTGCTGAAGGAACCCACTCTGATACCAATTGAAGGATCATATCTTGTCATTGAGAGGGGGGGGGGGGGGCGAATCAGTGACACACCAATTATATCAATTTTTTTATTTATTAATGCAAACAAAATTTTAACATAGTATTTTATCATGGAACCTAATTGGGAAAACCACAAACTCTTTTCTATTAACTGCAATTTTTTTTTACATGTTACATAGAAGGAAGATGTTCTTCCTTTTTTATCAGCACCAATTGATCAAGATGTACCCACACCCTAGTTTACCAGCACCAACTGGTAGGGGGATACGATCCCCTGTTTAGTCAGCTACAACTGACAAGGAATCACCAACTCCCTCTGTAGGCGCCAACCTGCCCTTGCACCACCCAACCACCCTTAATACATAAGTATCTTCAGCTTTCTTTCTGGAATCTTCTTCAGCTTTTGATCTTCTGATCTAGACTGTAGAGACACTTTATTCTCACCTCTCTTTCTTGTTTATATATTCTACAAAATGACGTTAGTGTTATACACAATGTCCCTTTATTTGGAGCATCACACCTATTCTTTTAACTTAACCATAATCATTGTTTTTACATTTTTATCGTGAAGGCTTTTCAGAAATTGATCACAGATATGGATCAATTTCATCCTTTAGACTCGATCAAGAATCTCTATTATTTTCACAGAGAAAAAATTCTACGGAGGTGCTTCCTTCAAACCATTACATGTGATCAAGCGTTACAAAACCATGGGCTTAGCAATTACAATGACATATTATGTTGTCATTTAGATCCCCTATATCATATGACCAACGATGATGACCAAACACTAGGCCATAAGTGCTTGAGCGTTTATCACATCAACGGTTACAATCCAATCTTCTGATGAGATGGACGACTGACAGAACTTATCCCTTCAGAACTTCTGGATTTGAAACCTTTCAAAACTTCCGAATCAGGTCACCCGAACAGATTGAACGATTTACGTCTATTTCACGGAAACGTATCAATCATCAGATTTGATTCTTTACACAACTTAATCTAACGGACATGAAGTAATCAAGCATTGATTTGGATGACCACCATTTAGTCTGGGTCTTCAGAATTTGGAGATTTCAAATCTCAACACCTTCTTTCCTCCGGAGTGATCACTTGCTGTGGTAAGTCAAATACGGTGGAGACCGCTTGCTGTCGTTTAACATTTCAGCTTACACTATCCTTCCACTGTAGTATATCAACGGTCGAGAATACACCCGACATCAGATCAATGGTAGATATCTCCTTCGGGTCTCTGGACTTCAGATATTTCAAATCTCAATCTTTCACTGTAATATGATCGACGATCGAGAATGCTCCGAAGTGATCTTTCAGATCATACGACTCGTATCCTTGCTTCCATATGCCCTTTGATGATATGGTCGACCATGTATCCTTATTGACATGGATTTCCATATGTCCTTTCTGATGTGGTAGACTGACTATTGATTATGTAGGCTCTCAATATGAGTGCTATGTGTCTTAACCTCGTGGCTTCAGAACTTCGACCTTCGAGTGATTTTACATGTTCTCAACTTCATTTCACCGAAGTGGTCACTATCGAAGTTGACCATCATCCTGATCCAACGGTTATCATGTATTTTCCATATCTAACGGTCCTTATTCATTTCAGCCTTCAGGACTTCCGGTAATTCGACTTCTCCAGTTCCCAATTCTTCCAAAGTGAGATTCCCTGAAGTGTAACCTCCTCACAAATTTTAACCCTAATTGAATGTTGTTCATTGATCATGGTTTTAGATCGATGACTCGTTCTATCTGCGATGCAACTCTTCTATCTTATCCTATCCTTCCACTCGAAAATGATCCGATGGCTGACAGGATGTCGCATATTTGAGAACTCAACCATTTTTCTTATCCTATCCTTCCACTAAAATGTGATCCAACGGTCGTTAAGACACTCCAAGAAGATCCACGATCAAGAATTATTGCAGAGCTACAACTTGCGAGTGATTTAACTCGTCACCCAAACTCCGCAATTGGAAGTTGTGCATTGTTGGTGAGTCAACCACAATCATTGATCTTCGAAGGTATAAGATCGGACGGTCCTGACCAATTGCGATATTGGAACATGCGTGATATTTAATTATCTTTTGATCTTCGCAATTCACCCCTACCGTTGATCTAGCGATTGCACATCCAATGGTCACGATTTAATATGACTTAAACTCATTGTTTGTTGGATCAACCGCAATCGTATATCTTTGAAGCTATGAGATCTGATGATCTAGATAGATAGCGGGATTGTAACTGGCGAGCAGTTTAATTCTGCTTTCTCTCCCAGCAATTCATCCCCATCGTTGATCTAGCTTGCATATCCGATGGTCTTGATTTGATATGAGTTTTATCGCGCCATCTCTTCTGATATTTTGATCTTCATTCGTTAACTCTCCTGAGCTTTAATATCTATTTGACATTAGTCATTATATGCTGTTTGACTGGTCATCCAACTTTTCTTCTGAAATTCATTGCGCCATCTCTTCTGAGATTTGATCTTCATGAGTTTGCTAACCCTCCTAAGATTTTATCATAGGAACATTGTTGATCCTATCGTGATAAAAAATAGTCACGAATTTATTGAGTCTTAAGGTGATGTTCTTCTGTCGATTCTTAGTATACTTTTCTTCCTAAGATTAACCTTGGTGCTATTCTTATTATGACTGTTGACATCAATGAAAACACATGAATGAAAATATGTCCAACATGAACTGCCTTAATTGAGAAGTCATGTTTAGGATAGGAGACAAAATACTTTTTTTATCAAAGGAGTTATATGATTGGATTGGGGAGGAATTACTTCCTAATTTATTTTAGTAATTGATGCTGTAACGAGTAAGAGTTTCTAAATCTATTGATAAGTTATTACATGAGTATTTTCTTTACGACAATTGTATCTCAGTCAATAATTGAAATACTAGCAAGTTAATGTATTAGTACTGGACTTGTAACATGTGTGAATATCTTTGTATGCATGTTTAAGCATGAGGGCTATCCCAAGCTCATCCATATTCAGTTGTTTAGAATCCATTCCACTAGTTGGTTAATACCAACATATATCACTTTATCAAACTTATATAATAAAGGTAAAGACAAAAGAGAACATTTAAACATAAGAAGGATTTTTTATAGGAAAATATCCTGTCAATCACCACATAAATCCCATCGATTAATTGGCTAGATTGAAATATATGGAGAAACATTTCACCATAAAATGCTATAGAGTCTAATTGGGCCTCCGTGGCAGGTTTAGTTCCTGAAGTTGAGTTAAAGGGATTTAAGACCCTTCATCAGGTGGTAAGAAAAATTTTGTGTGGGGCCTGTCCCAACAAAAAATGCTCGATGATTTGAAGCAACGCCTATGCTCAGCCCCATTGCTTTCATTACCTGAACTACAATGACCCTTTGAGATCGAGACATATGATGTTTTGGGCACAATTCTCACTCAACACAGCCATCCCATGGCATATCATAGAGATACACTATCATATGTCGTCTATAAGTACCCTACTTATGACAAATAATTATAATCCATTTTGAAATTCTACTGCCAGTGGAGGCATTGAATTCTCGGGAAGGATAAAATCATCCACACTGATCATAATTCACTACAGTTCATGTAGACACAAGGAAAATTGCAGAATGACTGCCATCAGAAGTGGTCCACATACTTGCAACAGTTCCACCTCAACATAAAGTATAAGACAAGAAGTACCAACCAGGTTGTTGATTACCTTAGCCGACCTCCAGTCATGACACTCACCACGGTGCTAGAATCTTTCATCCACGAGACCTCTAGATGGCCCCACCTCTATGAGAAATATCCTGACTTCGCTACCACCTACCAAAAGTTGGGCACAAACACAGCTGTCACTAATTTCCATCTTTAGGACGAGATGTTGTTCCATCTAGGCTATCTCTGCATTCCATCAAAAAAGGGAGTGAATTTAATATATGAAGCCCATTATAGTTGGGTGGCAGGACACTTCAACATAGAGAAGACAGTGGCAGTGCTTCAATAATATTTCTAGTGGATGAAACTTCAACAGGATGTCAAAAAGTATATAAGGTCTTGCACTGCCTACGCTATTGCCTAACTGACCACTAAGAAAAAAGGACTGTACACCCCTTTTCCTTCTCCTGACAGGTCCTAGGAATCCATCTCGATGGACTACATGTTTGGCCTTCCATCCACCAAGCAGGGAAATGAGTGTGTTTTTGTTCTAGTTGATTGCTTCTCCAAGATGACGATCCTGACCGCTTGCAAGAAGAGCGTCAAAATGGAGGCCACTGCCAAGCTCTTCTTTGAACAAGGCTGGGTACATTTTGGGATCCCACAAACCATTATCTTAGATCAGGATAACCGGTTCCTCAACACATTTTGGTTGATCCTCTAGTATTTGTTGGACATCAAGCTCATCAAATCCACTACCTTCCACCACCAGATAGATGACCAAACCAAGGTTTTCAACCAGATGATCGTGCATATTCTGTGCATGTACAATTCCAAGCATCCCTGAGCATGGGATGAGATTCTTCCCTATGTTCAACAAAACTATAAAAAAACCAAATATATCTTAACCAACCACAACCCATTTCAGGCGAGGTTGGGATTTCAACTGTTGGGTCACATGGATGTTTCACTACCACTTGCGGCCACCCAGGCAGACTCATCCCATGCTTCAAATGAAGCTGACAAAGACACCTGGTTCATTGAGCAGATCCAACACATCCGCCAACAAGTTCATGATATAGTACATAAGTCAAATTCCAAGTACAAGAAGCACCATAGTCAACATCAGTTGCCACGCAATTTTCATGTAGGCAAAAAAGTTTGGTTGAAATTGCATAAAGAATTCCTTACAGGGCCCAATAAGAAGATTCGTCCACTCCATTATGGACCTTACACCATCACCAAGGTTGTGGGAAATAATTCTTTTGAGCTCAAAATTCCTCCCTTCCTTGGCTTGCACCCAATGTTCAATGTGGATCTCCTTCAACCATATTTTCCACCATTATTGGACACCTCAGAGATAGAAGAAAAATTTACACCAATAGAGATCAACCTTGACTGCATGGAACATTAATCCAATGATCATATCATGGATACAAAAATTTACACCAACAGAGATCAACCCTGACTGCATGGAACATGCATCCAATGATCATATCATGGATACACAGGTCAAGGTCACTCACAATCAGTGGATCTAGAATTATCAGGTTGTCAAAGCAGGGCAACTCCTACACCAAGGCAAGTGGCTCACTCGAGGCCAAATTCAACAAAAAATTCCTCATCTGATGGGGGAAATCAACACAATGGAGACCATTTCTTCCTAAGGAGGGAGGATTGATCCAGGTGGATATCTATGGCCACCCACCTATAAGAGTGTGGATTTTGTATTCCTTAGTATATTTTGAGTCTATCACCAACAATAAATTGGATAGAGTGAACATGACCTCACCCACAGTATATTAGTTTCCCCTCCATATTAACATGTATGTACAAGGGTTGGAGTGACGATGGCCTCATCATTGGTATTAGTTGGGATTCATCATCCCAAAATAAAATAATCCTCAAGTGAATATCATTTAGAATTAATATTCGTAGAGATAGAAGTTAGAAACATTATTCATATAGATAATATTTCATTCCTTTAAATACAAAGGAAATTTGTGAGCAAAATAAACTTGGATTTAATGTGAAAAGGCAGAAAGTAAAGAAAAGTAAAGTAAACATGCATATGAAACATCTAAATTAAAGGAAACAATCACTTTTTATTCAAACACTTTTAATTAATTTAAAAGGGCATTATTAAGTGTGCACAAACACATGTGAGTGTAACTTTAAAAGGGAAGGAGGGAAAAGTAGGTGAGAAGTGAGTGAGTAATATGCATATTAGATAATTATAAATTAGGGAATTATGCATGAGAAACATGTGGCACTATTCATGAGCACTATAAAATAAAGTGAGGGGTGGCCATGAGAGGCACTTGATGGTTGTATGGTTGAGAGGCTACTAAAACTCTATGGAGAGTTAGTGGAGAGAGGTCTAGAATATGTCAAGCCCTGATCAGGCGCATGTTCTTGCTTGTTGTGGGGATCCACATTGGCTCTTTAAGAGAAGCATAATATTTTGATAAAGAAGGTATTCTTTCCCTTTACATTTTTTCTATTAGATACTCCTTCATTATAGTCTCTACAATTCAAGGGTTCCAAGGGAATAAGTGTACCCTTTGGATATAGTGGGGCAGAAATCTTATTTGTTGAATTATGTTGGCAAGGATGGAGCTTAGAGAAAAAAATGGAGTGGGAACTTGGTGAAAGAATAACTTCTTCAACTTTTAGATAAGAGGTATTCGCTTTTATAACTTATGAAACTTTAATTTATTTTATTTCATTCATGTGCAATAAATTTTTAGATGAGTATTCATTCCTATAATTAAATATTTGTTTTCCTATGCCCCTTCTCCCTTCTAGTCTTGAGTCAAACTTGATGCCACTTGTATTAATTATGAAATCAATGTCACTTTGTACAATCAATTAGTTGGTATCCTCTTGTATTTGACTCATAGTCGTCATGATATTTCCTTTTTTGTTGGTGTTGTTTCCCAGTATATGCAAACACCCCATGAAATCCATTGGAAAACAACAAAAATGATACTTCAGTATGTCCGAGGTACAATTCAGTTTGAGATAAATTACAGTTTTAGGGGGACTCATTTGTTGGTCAATTTCATTGATTTAAATTGGGTCGATGACTTTGATGATCAAAATTCTATTGCAGGTTATGTTTTCAGCCTTAGTTCTAGACCTGTCACTTGGGTTTGTAAGAAAAAACATGCTCTTTCTCTTTCTTCAATAGAAGAATAGTATTGAGTAGTATTTAATGCAAGTAAAGAGGCCTTATGGATTTGATAGATCCTTTCAGAGTTTGGATTCTAGAAGCACCATATGACAACCCTCTAGTGAAACAGTGAGAGTGACATCAAGCTCGCCAAAGATACAATTCAACATCAATGCAACAAAAACATTGAGCTACAAATGCACTTCATCAGAAAATAACATGCACGATCATGTTCTTAAAGTGTTATTTTTCCCGATCGATGATCAAATTGCAAAATTTTTCACAAAGGCTCTTACAGAAGTAAAGTTTTCCAAACTTTGATCTATATTAGGAGTTCAAGAAGTTGAAATTAAGGGGGGATAGGCTTTAATGCCTCCTTAATTATCCTATTGTGTCACCTTTGTAAATCCTTCAATCATATCCCAAGTTTTTCTTAAGGGGGGAAGTTAGGATATTTGGACACTTAGGAGTTCATCAAGATCAACTTAGTATAATATATCTTTAGGTAAAAGTGTGTTTAGTGTATTTTTTTAGTATGCATTTGTAGTTATGTAATCAATAATCGTGATATGTTATAGAAATAGAGTGATTCTATGGCTTATATTCTCCTCGATCTTAATGACTATATTGATCCATGGCTTAACACCTGATTAGTCCATGATCTCTATTTAAAGAGAATGGAGAGTCATTCGTTGATGATCGATTGTAAGAAAATCTGGAAAAATATTTTTATTTTGATTAATATATTGCCTCAAGTGGCCATGTTGGCTAGGGTCATGGATTCTTTCCCTCTTAAAGGGTTTTAACCATGTAAAAACATTGATATTATGATCTTTGATCTAATTGTGTGAGCATTTGCTTAAGTTTTCCATCCTATGTGGGAATACCTTGTTTTGTCAAATAGAGCCAACATCACATCCTTGATATGATAGTCATCCATCTAATCACCCAACCTAAACTCTTTCCCATTTCTTCTCCTTCTCACCCAGTGTGTCCTTCTATTAGGAAGATTGGCAGCAATAAAATTATTTTCTTCTTCTTTAGCTTAAGGAGCTTCTGAAGGGTGTTTTGAAACACCCTAGTTAAGTTCTCATCATCCAAAATATCAAAACGCTATGTAAAAAAAATATGAAAAACCTTCTTAGAGTATGTTATGATATTTAGACACTTAGGAGTTAGTTAACATCAGCTTGGTCTAATGTGTCGTTAGGTAAAAGTGTGTTTCTTTACTATGCATTTGTAGTAAGGTAATCTGATGGTCACGATATGTTCTCGACATAGAGTGATATGACAGATCATATTCTCCTCGGTCTTAATGGCTACATTGATATATGGCATAACACCCTATTGGTCTATTATGTACATTTAAATAGCATGGAGGATCATTTGTCGATGATCAATTGTGAGAAAATCTCTTGTAAATCTCTCTTTAATAATTTTATTTTGCATTAATAAATTTCTCTAGGTGGCCACATTGGCTAGGGTCATGGATGTTTCCCCACAAGGGTTTTACCACGTAAAAACATCGGTGTGTTTATCTTTGATCTAGTTGTGTGAGTGGTTACTAAAGGTGTTCGCCCTCTATTGGAATACTGGTGTTGTCAAAAATGGTATCAGAGCACATTTGAAGACCATGTTTAGACACTTAGAAGTTAGTTAAGATCTGATACCATGTTTAAACACTTAGGAGTTAGTTAATATCAACTTGGTCTAATGTGTCTTTATGTAAAAGTGTGTTTCATAGTGTGTTTCTTTATTATGAATTAATATTCATTTGTAGTTAGGTAATACGATGGTCAAGATATGTTCCCGACATAGAGTGATTCAACAAATCATATTCTTATCAATCTTAATAGCTACATTGATTTGTGGCTTAACACCTGATTGTTCCATGATATATATTTAAAGAGAATGGAGGTTCATTTGTCTATGATAAATTATGAGAAAATCTCTTGTAAATCTCTTTGAAATACTTTTCTTTTGCATTAATAAATTGCTCCAAATGGCCACATTGGTTGGGGTCATGGATGTTTCCCCGCATGGGTTTTACCACATAAAAACATCAATTTGTTAATCTTTAATTAAATTGTGTGAGTGATTACTTAAGGTGTTCATCCTCTATTAGAATATAGGTGTTTTCAAACATGGTATCAGAGAGAATTTGAAGACCCTCTCTTGTTGTATATCGATTTCATGAAGTTGTATTGATACATGTCTAGTTTCTACCATTGCCATACATTTATGGATAAGAGGAATACTAAATTTCATCCAGAGCGCTCATTTCAGTTAGGAACGCCTTTCATTTCACTTGAAAAGGTTTCCATTTTCCTAAGATATGATCATTTCAGACAAATCCTGAGGTATAAAGCCTGAATACACCCTTTTTAAATTTTTGTAGAGATAATATTTCGGTTTATTTCAATGTTTTCTTTTATTTCTAGGTTGCTACTCTTTTCGATCTCAGCATATCATAAACAAAGAGGAAATGTTTTCCATGTATGTGTATGTTCTTTGTTGTTTTCTCTATGTGATCTCGATAAATTAGTAAAGGTGGAAAACTTGCATTTTTCAGGTAAGATAACCGAGATCTAACACTTGTTGTCGTCGAAAAGAAAAATTTGTTTCTTGTGTGATTTTTTTTTTTATGAACATGCTCTCCAAGATCATCTTCAACAACACCAACAACAACAACACCCCCAATCCTCCTTCTAAACAATATAATTTGTTTTGCATTAGCTCACTTAGTTAAAAGTTGCTTTATTAAGTAAGAGGTCTTGAGTTCAAGTCAATTTTTTATTGCGTTTTTTGAAAAAGTTCATGCATCCATTTTAAAGCGTATTTCACTTAAATTATAAAAGTTAATCACTATAAGTAGATTTAATATTTTATCTTAAGTTATTTATTTTTCATGCAACTTTCATTTATAAAGTAACTTCATTGTAAGAGTGATCCCCTCTTATTCTATAAAAGTGGGTCACTTCATAAGCAACTTATTTGTAAAATTGAGGTTATTAGAAGGACGAGTATCACCACATGGACCAACTTCTATTTTCCACGTGGCTCTTTGGTTATTTTTTATGTATTTTTTCAAAGGGGCATAACTTTCACATCCAAAGTCCATTTTCAGTGTCTTTTTTTTTAAATGGACTATTTTTTCAAGAGATTTCCATCCAAGCTATTAGTTTAAGTGTTTAAATCCATATTCTATGCATATTTAATATGGATTCTCCTAATTATATTTTTATTACTAGCACCAACTACTTCTCATGGAAATACCATATGGAGGATTTACTAAGAAGTAAAGGATTGTACTGGATTACCTTGGGAAAAGAACAAGAACCCACTGATGATGAAAAGCATGCCAAATGGATTAATACGAATGACAAAGCACATGGAATAATCGAAATGTCCAGCTCTCCTAATTTAAGGTTTCACCTTCAAGAAATTAATGCCCCCAATAAATCTTGGGAAAAGCTTGAAGCTGAGTTTGGTAAAAACAATATTATTTGAGTCCACCAGTTGGGAAATCAGTTAATGACTTTAAGTCCTGTTACCCCCCCATGACTAGGGGTAATTAGAGGAGATCATGTCTCATGTTATACAATGGATAACATGATCCCAACCATGATGATGATCAACATGTCCATAGGTGGCAGCCCAACAGCCCCCCTCATTCACCTTTACAGCAACAGGTCAACCAAAGTGATGGACCTTTTAATTATCTTAATAAGCAATTGGAAATTTTTTCATTTAATTATCAATCTGGGGTCGTATTGAATTTTGATATGTCATGCACTGTATATGCAAAAGACTCATGTTGTTTATGCAAAAGATGTAGTATGATAATGTCACACATCAAGCATTCAAGGACACTTGGATCAAGTCACCAGATTATGCTAATTCTAAATTGCGTGAAATTAAATGTTGAACATGCAAGAAAGGAAGATCACTCTTGTGGAAATAAATCACTCTTGCGGAAACTGAAACTACAGTTACGAAATTGAAATTTCACTTGCTAAATTAAAATCACGTTGTAGAATCAAAATAACACTTTGCGGGAATTCAAATCACACTGAGCGGGAAAATAAACCTATGACATGTCCTAATTATGACTGATTTTAGTATGATGGAATCCTTGTTCACAAAAACCATGTATCACTCATCAATCATAAAATTATAAAAATATAATCAAGGAAGGTGCAACTACAAGCAAAGTTGCAACAACAGAGCTACAACACACAAAAAAGGATTTACAGTGACTCGAGTTGCAACATAAAATGATCCCAACATGAATTGCAGAAAATAGATTCAAATGAATTGAAATTTTAGAATATATCTAAGATGAGTTGTGGCTTATAATCAAGATCACGCAATGCACATTTTAGAAGTCGAATTCAATGAGTTGTAGAAGAAAGAGAAATATAAAAAGATGAACGAATTGTAGCTCACTTGTAAAACTATATTCCTTCAATTAATAGTTTGGATGTCACACGGATTGTAGTTATTCCACACAAAGTCAAGTTTATACAAACATCAGTTTAAAATCAAAGAATTGAATCTACTCGAATATTTGATTCCAAATATGAAATCAAATCCGCACAATGCACGTTTATATTGATAGTTCTAGGAATTGCAGTAAACTGAGAAGTAATTATGAACGAGAATCAGAAGTGCAACAAACTAATAAATTATAAAAATAAAGAATGTGACTATAGGTTATAACTTTATAGATAGTACTTGGCTAAGGATGGGGGCCTACCCCCTTAGACGAGGCACTGGAAGATTAATTCAGAATCACACGAATGCTCATCGCATCAGCACACAGAAGAGTGAAAGCAAGACAATAATCATATTATGAAAAATTCTGGAAGTACAGGAGTAAATGTGCAATTACAAAGAATTTTTTTCCTTCTCCCTGAGTTCTAATAGCTCGAGTCCTCTTATAATACATTCCTAATCTAAAATCATACAAGAGACGGATGAACAACCATGTGGAGCAGGTTGTTCATCCATTATCGCTATCTCTAGGAAAGGTCGAGCGTTGTTGATTCGACGGATGAACCAACATCTTCATTTAGGTGCTCTTTTGTTTGTTGATCACCTATCTGAATAGTCATGATGCAGATGATGTGTTTTCAGAGCTTTATTTATAACTGGAGAGTCAAGAAAACCGTTACATGGCAAAGTGCAACAACTGTTGTTTGGTAACAGAACTGTAATTGACTTGATTATGTTTGGGATGTCAGCAAGTGGGTCTTTGGTAGTTATGTTGGCTTGAAATAGAAGCAACAAAAATATTGATATGAACTACAACAAGTGAAATGTCAGCCAAAACTGTAGCAACAATGTTGCACCTTTCGGAATCGCAACAACGATGTTGCAGTTGCTTGGAATCGCAACAATGATGTTGCAGCCTTTATAGACCTTTTCTACATAAAAATTTCAATGCAAAGAAACAAAAAATTATACGGAAGACTTGCAATAATAATTGTAAAATGGAAAGGGGAGGCAGGTGTGGGAGGGGTTTTGTACATCCCTAAAGGAAAAAGAATGATATGTTATTCATGGAACCTAGGCATAACCACCAACAACATTGCATAGGCCTATGCGATGTATCAAGGAGAACTCCTAGCTCAGGATCAACAACTCAACCAGATAACTGTAATAGGGGACTCAAAAAATATAATTTAGCACTTCGTTACAGGGACAGGCCCAAAGAATTCAAAGTTGAAAAGAATCATTGAAAGGACCTGTTGAAACAAAGTTTATTTTTCTTCTCTAGATCCAAATCTCCTTTTTCTCTAGTTACAAAGTCGCCCTTAGTTATAAAAAAGGGATCAAAAGGTCTTTCTAGATTTTCAGGTGTCAGGGTTCGCCTATTCACAAATTATAATTTTTAAATAACAACCCCAAAGTCCCGATACCGAAGTCTCGAAAAAATGATTGTTTAAAAGGAATTGAACTGATTTTAAAGTAAACAATTAAGAACATTAACGGTCTTCTGATACTTTCACATGTTCTTTTTCGGCCATCTCAACTTAAGAAGCATTTCAAATGTCCCGACGCACTTTTCACAAAGTACATTTTAATCATGATTAACTAAAGTTTAAAACACACTTAACAAAGCATTAATCAATCGCAATTCGGGAAATCAAAGAGTCGACCTCGAGCCTCCTTAAACCCCGATTCCTGAAGTCGCGAAGTTCTTAAAAGCTAATACTATGTTTATTAAGAGGTAAAAAGGTTTAATGATAATAAATCCCATCATGATTTCGTGATTCGGGATTTCTTGTGTTAAAAAGTCATCAGAGTCTCGATACTTGAATCCACAAAAAGTAAAGACTAACCCCTGATCACGATTAATTAAGGGGTTAAAGCAAGTGTTAGCGCCTAAATAAATCCCATCGCAGTTTCACAATTCGGGATTTACTTGTGTCATGCCTCTTGGGGACACGATACTCGAAACTCCGAAACACAAAGTCCCGAAAGAATTAAGCACTTAAATGTAATTAACTTAATTTTTAAAACAAGCATTAAGGGTATTAAGTAACTTTTTGTGTTTCGCTATTCGATATTTTTCGATGACATTCCTTTCGAAATCCCAGTTTTAAATCCCCGATATTCAGCAGTATCTATAACAGATTAATGAGATATTTTTAACATTAAGTGTGTATCTCCAGGCGTACCATCGCCATTAAAGAATTTATTTTTTATCGCCTGTATCAGTACGCTAAATTTAAGACAGGTTAAAGGTTAATAAAGTTTTGTTATTTTGAATTTCATTCTTACTTTCGGACTAAGAGCAAGTTACACTCAGAAGAACTCACGCATTTCTTCTCTGCAACATGTTTCCATTTTAGTACAAACGACATGGCACCTAGAAAATCACCTAAGAAGAGTGAGGAGGCAGGTGAAAGCTCGAGTCCGGATGGACATGTTGTATCCAACACTACGCCACATGTTGTGGATTCAGTCAAATCTTGCAGGTAGATTTTTTAAACTTTAGACTATGAGATTAGGAATTGCCCCGACGATTTCAGAAATTAAAGGAATGGAAATACTCAGAGACATAGCAGAGTCTAAGCTTCACAAGGTAGCCACACGGACGAGACTCATGCCATACAATGATATGATAAGTTGGGCTTTAGAGGAAACCGACATTTAGACAAGGAGCATTCTAAACAACCAAGGGGTCATCGTCGGCTCGTTCAGACCCGAGCACATCCAAGTAATGTATAAACTTCCCCCTACTTCTAAATACATTTATAATGCCAAATTAGTAGAGGAATTTCAAAGAAAAGAGTGTATAGAATTCGATAAAAAATATCTAGGTATAATCAAAGAATGGTGGGGAATTCTAGCGAGATTTAGAGAAGATACCCATGGCAGTTATGCCACAGCTCCGTTAAACGAATACATAGTTTATATAGATTTGATGCTATGTAGACTTTTTGGGAAGAAAAACCCTATCCATTTCCTTACAGAATGGGTGCCACTTATACATGAAGTGACTGAGGGTTATAGTTTCAACTGGGGTAAAACTTTATGAGATAATCTAACTAAGGATATTGCAGAGTACCAAACAACAAAATCGAAAGGCCGAACTGTATATTTTTACATGTCTGTGTATATTATGGATGCTATATCTTACATGACTCCATTCCCCTTGATGAATTGGAGATGGAACCCAGCCTGCACGGAGCCCATTCAGGTTTATCACTCTAAACTATGGGAGGAGAATGTTAAAGATTTATTTTATGAAATATGTCACTACATGGTGATACCTTTGCACCAAATTTTGTATGGTTATGCACCCCCTCGTATTTCAGAGTCAATCGTGGGAAACCTCAAGGCAATTGCAAATTGGTTTATTGAAGAGGGTTTCTCCTATGTTAGGGTTTTCGGATGCTTGATTCCTCCTCACACACTTCCAAAATTCCTTCCCGACAGACAAGTGGCCTATCAAATAATAACAGGTGGCATTAACATAAAATTTAAATCATCCAAGAAGAAGTTATGGCCACTTTTTCTTGTACAGATTGGGAAGTGTTCGTTGCTTAACTTTGGTCATTCCAAGGTTGAATTTGTAGCACTGGAAGACATCAAATTGGTATATATTGAACTCAGAAAACATGACCCTTATCAAATTGTAGGAAATCATCTTATTCATTGCAATATGAAGATGTATGAACATGAAGCTTCTCCCTACAATGACATGTTCAAGGGAGTCAGAACCTATAAGGAAATATTAGACAGATTTCAAGCATTATCACCCAACCTACAAACCAACTTTCTAACTTTCCAGAAACATAGGCGAAGTGGTTTGCGAAGATACTACAGGGAGAATCAACAACCCCTCCTCCAGCTCAAGGAAGTATTCTCCTAGGTTTCGGAATAGAGGCTCATGATAAAGAGACTACAAAAGAAAATCCAAAGAAGACTGAAGTGTCCTCACAAAAAGAAAAAGCTTCACAATCAAAGAATCGAGGGTCTGAAACAAGTTCTAAATCCAAGACTCCTTTAAAGTCGAGTCAAACGATTCCACCTTCATCATCAACTATTCATGTTGATATCCCCAAAACAACAGGAGAAACTCAATATTCAGAATTGGGCATCCTTATTACATCATTAACGCCTATACAATCAATTTTTGGGATCCCCCATTTGCAAGTCATATATGCAAGTGACCTTACTCCTATATCTAGAGAAGAGATACCCCCCTATGACTACTTTTTCAGTAAGAAGAGGAAGGCAATATTAAAACAGGAAATGCATCTAAGAGAAGGCACAATGGTGAAGAAACACAAAGTGCTCGTAGATGGGCAAAACCTAGAAGAGGAAGACTTTGCCACATAAGTAGCAGGCTCTATGGGAGCTTTGGCAACTGCCAATTTATTCTCAGTTAACTCTCTAAAAACAAGGTTGAAGAAGAAAAATCAAATGATAGCTCAGTTGCAGGATCAAATAAGGCACACAGAAAATAATATTTGAGAGGAGGTAAATCAAAGAGTTGAAAACGCCAAGACTGCTGACAAACAGGAAATACAATTGTTGAAATCTAGTTTAGATGAAGCAAACAAACATATGCAAATCATTCAAGTACAGGTTATTCGTCAGGAGGAATTAGTGAGACAGCTACAAGCTGAGTTGAATTCTATTGAAGGACAATTTGTGAATATAAAATCATTTCAAGCCCAAGCACTAGAGGTGCATGAGAAACTACAAGCAGAACAACAAAACATGCTTTCTAAAATAGAATTCGTTCAAAGCTACTTCCTGGAAGTAAGCCACTCACTAGATAACATGGTTTTAAAAGAAAAAGAGGGTACAACATCTCATGCTGCTTTTCAAAAGGCAGTAGCATTTTCAGCTAGAGAGGAAGTACCAACAATTCTGAAGCTGACTGTAGAAGAACATATCAGGGGAGAAATCATGTTAAAAACATGGGAAACCAATATTGTTGAAAGCAGGAAAATGGCAAGATAAGTTAGGAAATAATGTGAAGAAGTGTTTGATCAACTAGATACAAAAACACTGGGCATTGGCAAAGGTGATTGTCCTGGGCTATTAGGACAGATAAATGTTGTAAGGCATCAAATGCATATCAAGGAGAGATGGAACGAAGCACAACTTGAGATTTCACAATTGAAGAAGCTTGACACCACCCAAATGGATAAGTGGCTAATAAATCCAAATATACAATTGCAGTCGACAAAGTTTGACAAGGGAAAGATCGAAGATAGGTTGCCCAAAATTCAGAGGAAGTTATATGTGTTTGAATCAAAGGACACGTCAAATCCTTCCAGAATTTTGATGCAATTTCTAGACAGGTGCGTCGAGTGTTTGGGACCGAGCGAAGGAAGTGTTTCACAAAAATGATGAAGTAATGCATATGTGCTCATTTTTGTCCAACTGGTAGAAAATGCAAAAAATAATTGAGCAAAATGGTTCGAATTTTGTATTCTATAACCGTTAGCACCTAGGAGATTAGGGGAATATCAACCATCTAGGGTTGATGATTCTCTTTGTATAAATACAATTTTGAAAGAGACATCAAAGGGGGGACTTTTTCCTTGGCCGATTGTATCAAAGAATTTTTTCATTTGCCAGAATTAATACAAATGCAAGTCGAAGACTCCAGATCCTGTCAAGTTTGAGTTATGTGTCCCTCTGATTTTTTCATATTTAATATCATCTCTCATATATCTTTGATGAATGCTTAGCTACACTATGGTACAACATCTACTGTGGTGATTGATTATTTCAGTCATCTAATTTGTTTACATTTTTTCCTTTGTATCGGCTATCAGCAGGTACAAGACCTGTGAATTACTTAGATTTCTATATCTTATGCTTCATTAAAGTTCTTCTTGCCTTTTTCTTCTTCTGTCACAAAGTGAGATTCTTCCTTGGTTGATGCCTCACATTGTTTACAACTTTATGTTTTCTTTCATTTCATGCATGGTTTCCAATTTAGCTCAAATACGGGAAACAACCTTTGATTCTGTTATCCTATTAATTCAAAATTTGGGAATTTTTCTTACATAATCTAAAATCGAAACAACAACCTAAAAAAGTAGCAATTTAAAAAAAAAAAAAAAATTCTCTATGACAGTACCTATTGCAAGACAACCCAATATTGAACCCGGTCTCACAGACCAGACCAGTATCGCTTTAACTCTTTTTAACACTATCTTAAAAACTTCTACCACCCAGGTTGAACTGGAACGTTCATGGGAAGTCATTGAGTAGGATATTAGCATCCAGGAACAATTGGAAGCTAGACAAAGACAACTCAGAAACCAACCATAGATCATTTTCCCCTAAGAGTTGTTTTTCCTTTATTTATATCATACACCCTCTTTTGGATGCCTAGACTTTATACATTCAAGCCTTAAGTATAAACTATGGAACATCTTTTTGGTGTCGTTGCTGGGGAACGAAGAAACAAAACTATTTTCCCTGGGAGAATGCCATCTGTGAGTTTCTCTCTTTGATAGTGAACAAAGAGTGAACACTTTTTAAAGGCTATGTTATTATTCACTTGGAGACTAGATGTTTAAGTAAGTTGGCATCCAGTTGAAGGAACACTAGACAAAACCTAGATGATAAGCAGACCAAACCTGTTTCTGATCCTGAAAAAATACTAAAAACAAGGGGTTTCCTTAAGCAAACTATTGCAGCCTACTAGCCTAAGTACATGCATTCTAAGACTAAGATTCCACTTGAAACTCTGACTTCGCAAGAATTTTCCACTCAAACCCTTTCCAGAGAAACGTCAACTAAGACATTTGAAGCCGAGACCATAAACGCAAATTTTGTTTTCCCTAAAATTAAATCTGAAAATCATCCGACTACCTCTTGCGTAAGAGAAGGTGAAAATCCCTCAGTAAAACTCACGTTGATTGATATCCCATCAGATCTCGAACTAAATTTCCCAACCTCACAAAGTCTAGAAGAGTATACCATACACTCATATTCAACCCCTAAAGGTTCTCCCATCTACATTTCTTGCAAATCATAAGAATCGAGTCCCCATATCCCGTTTCCCCCCTTTTTAGTTTTTTCGTCTTCTGATAAACGGTTCTCGGAATATTTGTTGCTTCATCCTAAAGAAGCTAAAGGATCGTTGTACATCTTTGAAAACCCTCTGTATAACATACCGGTTTCCTCTCCTAGCATATCTATGATATTTTCCGGAGGAGGAGGAGGGGGTGGTCAAGGCCCACGCCCACCCCCACCCCCCTAGGATTTTCTCTAAAGTAGCTGTCAGATATGCTTCTCTAGTCCTCCCAGTACCCCTTCATGATTTAACTAAAAACTACATGAAAAACCTACCTAAGTTTACAGGGGAGGGACACTTAACCGCAACCAAAAATATAATTTTCTTTGATCAATTCACAGATATTCTTGGTCTCGAGCATGAAGATGTTTATTCACGGTTGTTTGTTCAAACTTTCGAAGGAAAGTTGAGAAACTAGTTTCGAAGTTTTTATGCAGGTTCGATATTGTCCTACGACGCGTTAGAAAACTCTTTTCTCAGACAATGGGCTGAAAGGAAAGATCACTTATATTATTTAACTAAGTTTGGGGCTTTAAGGAAGAAAAATTCAGAAACTGTTATGGAATTCATCCAAAGATTTAATAAGTTATATAATAAGATACCAGTTGAAGTTAAACCTTCCCAGCCCGCAGCAAAGGTAACGTTTGCTGGGGATTTCGAACCTGAGTTCACATTGCTATTAAGAGAGAGGAGAGCAGTCGAACTTACCAGAACGCAAGACGATGTCGTAGAGATTGAGTCAAACATGATGGATTCTGGTAAATTAAAGGCAAAAGTGGAAATGGGAAACAGAGAGACCAAACATTTTAAGGAACAAGCAAGACCCTCAGGATCTGGGAGATCCTCAGATGATAAAATGGATGATATGGCAAGGATAATTAAAGAACTGTCAAATAAAATTTCAAAGATGGAACTAGATCAATCTAAAGAACATCAGTTCGTTAGAAGAGAATTCAGCAGGAACCCCAATCCTCAAATACAACAAAGACAAATTAAAAATGAAGATCAAAAGGTGTAGACTCCTTTAAAAAATGAAAATTTTATAGGAGGTAATGACATGCAAGAATTTGAGGATTTAGAAGAAGGTATTAATAATCTCAGTGAAGATTGTTATCAACCTCATTTAACTAGACAAGATTATGAGATTTCTTTAAAAACAAAACATCGGTCTAATGATAATAGCAACACAAATAATATAGAGGACCATGCTTGCCAAGGAATCACCAATACTATAATGGCTAAGCTCCAAAACAAGTATAATATAAGGTCTAAAACTAAAAACATGACAACTACCCAACCAAATTAAATCCTGCCAAGAGGCGAAGTATATGAACCAGCCCCAAAGGGAACTGAAACTCAGAACACTAGGATAAAAGGAGTTGACCCACAAGGTGCCAAAACTAAGACATTTGAAACACATATGGTAGGAACAAAAACAACTGAGAACAAAGCAATACAAACAAGTAAAGTTGAAAAGAAGGAGACTGAAGTACCAATCGGAGAAATTGAAAAATCATAGGAGGTTTCAGCCTCGAAAATGAGATTAACAAAATCAAAATACCAATACCTCTAGTTGAACTGGAAAAGAATCCCATTTACTGAAAAAAAAATAAAAAAAATAAAAAATAAAATAAAATAAAAAATACCAAAATGATAAATTTTTCAGATATGGGGAGTCAAGATGATGTTATAAATTTGGAAGATGATAAGCCTAATATAATTTTTGGTCTGCATTTTGAAGGGGCCAGAGATACCGTTGCTACTTTTTACATTACGCTAAACGTTCATGATCGTCTGCTACATAATTGCATGCTGGATTTTGGAGCCTCACATAACGTGATTCCCAAGGCTATTATGGACAGATTGGACCTCAAAATTACCAGGCCATACGGAGACCTGTATTCATTTGATTCAAGAAAAGTTAAATGTATGGGCATGATTAAGGATTTAGTGGTAAATCTATCACAGATCCCAGTAAAAAGTGTTCTGATGGACGTGGTTATTGCTAATATACCTCTGAAGTATGGTATTCTATTATCTAGTTCTTGGGGTGCTAAGCTTGGATGATCCATTCAGCTGGACATGACATATGCCACGATTCTCATCTTTGGAGGGTAGTTCACCCGACTATATCGGGAAACACGACTAGCATATACGGTAAGTGATCCTCATAATCCTAGAAATTGCCCTGTTTATGTTGCTGATCAGGACCTTTGAAATTGTATTTTATCGATCAATGATGATATAGATGAATGTGTTGAATATTTTACGAAAGGAAATAAAACAGAAGAGACAAAATAAAGTGTATATAGTACTGGAATCTGGAAAATGTATTTTGATGGTGCTTTGTCATGTGAAGGAGAAGGCACAGGTGTACTCTTTGTAGCACCTGGAGATGATTTTGTCATTCCTTTCTCTTACAAACTATAGTGGGACATAGACTACACAAATAATGTATGCGAGTACGAAGCCCTGGTTTTGGGATTAGAGGCCGCCAGAAAATTAAACATTAAAAACTTGGAAGTCTACAAAGATGCGTAATTAATTGTGAAACAAGTGAATCGACAGTATTAGGCCAAACATCCTAGATTGAGATCTTATATAAATTGGGAGAAGGATTTAATGGAATTTTTTTTCTCGTCAGTTAATGTCCATTACATTCCCCGTACAAAAAATCTGCAAGTTGATTCGTTAGCCAAAGCAGCCTCAACTTTTGCACCTCCTACAACTTTAAAACTTAAGTATCACATAGAGGTGAGGCACAAACCCTCCATACCGAACAATATACAACACTGGTAGGTGTTCGAAGATGATGAACATATCAGAAAATTCCTTGAAATGGTGGAATACTTTGTTGAAATGCACATCAACCAAGAAAACCAGAACAATCATACTTGGATTATGCAAGAAGGGGAGGATCCTAAAGAGTTCCAAGATAAGACAACAAATCATCGCATGTTAGTACTAAAAAATAATCAAATCCCTAAAGGTCTAATCCCTCTAGAAAGATTATTTGACCATAATGATATGCCATTGAAATCTACATTGCAACCTTATCTAGAGGAAGTCGAAGATTGCGATATAGGCACTAAAGAAAAACCTAGAATAGTAAAAATATCAAAATACCTTCCTCCTGAGATGAAAGGAAAATATACAAAATTACTCGAGCAGTACAAAGACATGTTTTCCTGGTCTTATGATGAGCTGAGAACTTATGACACCACTGTGATCAAACACAAGATTCCTTTAATGCCAGGTGTTAAACCTTTCAGATAGAAGCTCAAGAAAATCAATCCCATATTATTGCACGTGGTCAAAAAAGAAGTAAAAAAACTCCTGGATGCCAAAATAATTGTACCACTCAAGTACTCTGAGTGGGTAGCCAACCATGTCCCGATCAGAAAGAAGAGTGGAGAAATCAGACTGTGTGTAGATTTTAGAAATTTAAATAAATCATCTCTTAAAGACAATTATCCGCTACCCAAAATGGACCATGTTTTAGAAAAAGTAGTCGGTCCAAATAGGATGTCCATGATTGATGGTTTTTTCGGTTACAATCAAATTGTTGTCAACGAAGACGATAAAGAAAAAACAACCTTCATCACCCCTTGGGGTACATTTATGTATGATAAAATGCCTTTCAGTTTAATGAATGCAGGTGCTACCTTCCAGCAGGCTATGGATATCGCCTTCATCGGTGAAAGAGATAAATTCGTGGTTATTTACCTTGATGATCTGACCATTTTTTTCTAAATTTGATGATCATCTGATGCACCTCAAGCAAACGTTCGATAAATGTCGCAAATTTGGTTTGTCTTTAAATCCCAAGAAGTCTCACTTTGCAATGCAAGAAGATAAACTCTTGGACCATATTGTATCTTGGGACTGAATTAAAATCGATCCTAAAAGGGTCGAAGCTATTGACACTATAAATATTCCTAGAAATGTAAAATAAATCCAGTCATTTTTAGGGAAAATAAATTTTTGAGGAGATTTATCCTGAACTTTGCTAAAATTGTGAAATTGATTACAGATATGCTCAAGAAGAACAATGAAGTTAAATGGATGACTAAAGCTAAAGCATCATTTGGGCACATCAAGAAAATTATAGGTGAAGCACCTATACTGGAAATCCCTGATTATCTCAAGGAATTTTTTATCTTCTCGTTTGCATCCGAACACACAATCGCAACAATACTCCTACAAAAGAACGAAGAAGGTTTTGAGAAACCAATAACATTCTTCAGTAAAAGCCTCAGAGACGCAGAATTGAAATATGACATAATGGAAAAGAAAGCATACCCTATGGTGAAGGTACTAAAGGCTTTCAGAACCTACATGTTACACTCCAGGATAATTGCATATGTACCCACCAGTTATGTTAAGGATATATTGGTTCAACCTGATAGCAACAGGACGAGGGGTCAATGGCTTGCTAAAATTAGAGAATTGGATTTAGAAGTGAAACCAACAAAGCTTGTAAAAGGACAAGGTTTGGCTAAGGTACCATCCGAATCAAATTTCACAACGCTCGGTATAAATAATCTACAAGAATATGAAGGATGTATGGATATGGACGAACTTGATGACCAAATAGCTACAACCAGTATAGAAGAAAAGTTTACAACTTCGGTGTGGTACAAAGATATAGTATCATATCTTATGAATTTGAAATGCCCAAGTGATATGACTCCATCTAAAGTTAGAACGTTGAAATTGCATGTGGTGAAGTACTGTATTTCAGAGAGCCAATTGTATTGGAAAGACCCTCTGCATTTTCTATTGGTTTGTCTAGTAGAATCAAAGACCGAAAGGGTCATAAACGAATTCCACAAGGGAGTGTGTGGAGGACATCATGTGTGGAGAGCAACGGCTTATAAAATGACGAGAGTGGGATATTATTGGCCTAAATTATTTACAGATGTAAATGCCAAAGTCAGAGCCTGTAATTCATGCCAATTATTTGCAGGCAAGCAGAAACTCCCAACACTACCTCTGGTCCCGGTTAAAATGGAAGCTTTGTTCCAACAATGGGAGTTGGATTTTATAGGCGAAATTAATCCACATTCCAGTGCACAACACAAATGGATCCTAACCGCTATGGATTATTTCACCAAATGGGTAGAATCTATCCTGAATAGAAAATCCACAGATTCAATGGTGAGACTTCCTGGAAGAAAACGTATTATCTAGATTTGGTTGTCCCCGAAATATAGTTACAGATAATGCCTAGGCATTCAAATCTATGGAAATGGTCAGCTTTTTCCAAAAGTACAATATTATATTGGTTCACTCCACAACATAATACCCCCAAGGAAATGGGCTCGTTGAATCATCAAATAAAATCTTAATTACCATAATTAAGAAGGTGTTGAACAAAAATAAAAAAATCTTGGCACGTGCATTTGAAATACGGCTTGTGGGCGAATCAAATAGGCACCAAGAAATCGATTGGAACTTCTCCATTAAAAATGGTATACGAGACTGATGTGGTATTATCCATAAACCTAGTTGTACCTGTGATGAAACTTTGGCAAGATGAAAAAGAAGAACCAAACCATGTCACAAGAAGAATAAATCAACTGATTGAAGTTCATCAGAATAGGGCCGAGATAGACAAAAGGATGCAGAAATATCAAGACAACATGAAAGCATTGTTCGATCATAAGGCTAAAGATAAGGAATTCCTCCCTGGTGATTTGGTTTTGAAATGGGATGCTAGGAGGGAAGACTCAGCAAAACATGGCAAATTTGATCATATTTGGTATGGATCATTCAAAATATCAGCTTCTGAAGGGAAGAACTCATTTCTGTTAGAAAAATTGGACTGTAAAACCCTCAACACCCCTATCAACGGGCATTATATGAAGCACTATATGCAATAAATGATTTCCAAAATTCCATTGTATATAATGGTTTGTGTTTTATGTTTTTATAGTTTTTCGGTAAGTTTTACTTTCACCGCAAATAAAATAGGTTAGTGATATCCTAGAAATAGAGATATAAAATATTCAACACATTAAATTCTATCAATCTTAAAACCCCGATGCTTTTCATGTTGTCTTATTGCAGGATTCTGGTCTACAACCCAAACATCAAAAAGAAGAAAATGGATGGTCCTGTATCAAGAAATTGATTCGCTCGAAACAGGTGATAAAAAATAATTTACTAAGATGAGAATGAAGTGGTAAGGAAAAGGTATGAATTTACGAAATGTTTAGGTTTCAAATGAATATCACCTAGGTGCAATAACTGTCTCATGAGTATGAACATATTCGCCAAGGTATCATCAAAAGAGCGAATTTTTTCTATGGATCATAGAGGATTCCCTTGGATAAGATAAAAATAAATAAGAGAAGTAAAGTGACCTCAAAAAGGGTTCCAAGAGTTAGGATTGTGTTGCCACAACTATGTTTATGAAATCCAAAGCCTTCTTTGTCATCCTATCCCAATCTATGGTATCTTCCCCTCAACCCTAGACACCTTCCCATGATTTCCACAGAGGAAGGAGAGGTTACACTTTATCTCTGAAAGCTGACAAATGAATCTTTAAGAAGAAAGGAAAGTCCCCACGACTCCTCAAACTCTTACTGAACAAATATATGTATAGGCTAATCCTAACTCTCTTAGTTCTTTTAACAAGTTCTAAAATAAATTTAGTCTTGCTCAAAAGAAGGTCCCTGGAAATAAAATTCCCCATAAGTTTTCCTGCAGACTAAGATGTTTTGAAGGTCGAAAAGAAATTGATCCAGAGTAATAAAAGTGAGTTGGCAAACCTCTGTTGCAAAATTATATACAAATATCACCCCTAGTATACTTTATAATAATTGATTTCCCCCACTTCATGTCAAAGAAAGCATAAGACGGATGGTGAAAGGAAATTCAAAAATTGATTTCCCCCATATAGTCCAAAAAAGAGATGATGAAAGGAAATTCATGAAATGATTGCCCTCATCTCATCATTTAAATGCAAAGTTACAATTTGAAGTGGTGAAAGGAAATTCAATAAAGGGAATCAAATAACTTCACCGGGGTACTGAACATGCTCATTGGCAGTGAAGCAATGTCTAAGATATTTGTAAGGTTGTTATACATGAACTATATTGTACTCTGGTAAATTAGTTTTCTTTGAAATTCGATCTACATCCCAATTTCGTGCAGGACTCCCTGATTAAAAACATTAAAATTACTTCACCTTGAGGCAAGCCAAGAACAGTAGAACCTGTTAAAATTCCTAAGGTTGTTTGGGTTATCTTAAGCGGACCAAAAATCAATATTACGAAAGAGGAACTCAAATGGCCTAAAAGCGAGATTAAATAATGATTGGGTTTTGAAAGCTTTCAGAGATAAAGATGAAACCCCCTTTTTCCCTTGCACCCTCTTCATGAACAAGTTTTTGCAGAAACAAACTAATGACTCCATTTTCCCAATAAAGGCACGTGGTTTACTGTTCTTCTCATCCCACAAGGAGACAATATCCCTAGATGGAGCCTATGTTGAAACACAGTTTATTTTTATTCTCTAAATCCAAATCTCCTTTTTCTCTGGCTACAGAGCCGCCCTTAGTTCTAAAAAAGGGATCAAAAGGTCTTTCGGGATTTTTGGGTTTCGGGGTTCGGCTATTCACAAAGTATGTTTTTTAAATAACAACCCCAAAGTCCCGGTACCGAAGTCTTGAAAAAATGATTGTTTAAAAGGAATTGAACTGATTTTAAAGTAAATAATTAAAAACATTAACGGCCTTTTGAGCCTTTCACGTGTTCTTTTTCGGCCATCTCAACTTAAGCAGCATTTCAAATGTCCCAATGTGCTTTTCACAAAGTACCTTTTAATCATGATTAACTAAGGTTTAAAACACACTTAACAGAGTGTTAATCAGTCATAATTTGTGAAATCAAAGAGTCGATCTCGAGCCTCCTTAAACCCTGATTCTCGAAGTCTTGAAGTTCTTAAAAGCTAATACGATGTTTATTAAGAGGTAAAAAAATGTAATGATAATAAATCCCATTGTGATTTCATGATTCGTGATTTCTTGCATTAAAAAGTCGTCAGAGTCTCGATACTCCAATCCATGAAAAGTAAAGACTAACCCCTGATCACGATTAATTAAGGGGTTAAAACAAGTGTTAGCGCCTACATAAATTCCATTGTGATTTCGTGATTTAGAATTTACTTGTGTCATGCCTCTTGGGGACACGATACCCGAAACTCTGAAACACGAAGTCCCGAAATAATTAAGCACTTAAACGTAATTAACTTAATTTTAAAAACAAGCATTAAGGGTATTAAGTAACTTTTCGCGTTTCTCTATTCAGGGGTTTTCAATGACATTCCTTTCGAAATCCCATTTTTGAATCGTCGATATGCGGAAATATCTATAACGAATTAATGAGATATTTTTAACATTAAGTGTGTATCTCCAGGCGTACCATCCCCATTAAATCATTTATTTTTTATCGCTTGTATTGGTATGCTAAATTTAAGACAGGTTAAAGGTTAATAAAGTTTTGTTATTTTGAATTTCATTCTTACTTTCGGACTAAGAGTGAGTTACACTCAGAAGAAATCATGCATTTCTTCTCTGAAACAGGTTTCCATTTTATCAAAAACGACATGGAACCCAGAAAAGTGCCTAAGAAGAGTGAGGAGGTAGGTGAAAGCTCGAATCTGGATGGAGATGTTGTATCCGACACTATGCCACATGTTGTGGATTCAGTCAAATCCTGGAGGCAAATTTTTGAAACTTTAGACTATGAGATTAGGAATTGCCCCGACGATTTCAGAAATGAAAGGATTGAAAATAAACTTAGAGACATAGCAGAGTCTGATCTTCACAAGGTATCCACACAACCGAGACTCGCTCCATACAATGACATGATAAGTTGGTCTTTAGAGAAAACCGACATTCAGACAAGGAGAATTCTAAACAACCAAGGGTTCATCATCAGCGCGTTCATACCCGAGCACATCCAAGTAATGTATAAACTACCCCCTACTTCTAAATATATTTATAATGTCGAATTCGTCGTGGAATTTCAAAGAAAAGAGTGTACATAATTCCATCAAACATATCCAGGTATAATCAAAGAATGGTGAGGAATTCCAGCGAGATTTAGAGAAGATACCCATGGCAGTTATGCCATAGCTCTGTTAAATGAATACATGGTTTATATATCTTTGATTCTATGTAGACTTTTCAAAAAGAAAAACCCTACCCATTTCCCTGCAGAATGGGTGCCACTTATACATGAAGTGGTCGAGGGTTACAATTTCAACTGGGGTAAAATTTTATTAGATAATCTAACTAAGGATATTGCAGAGTACCAAACAACAAAATTGAAAGGTCGAACCACATATTTTTACATGTCTGCATATATTATGGATGCTATATGTTACATGACTCCTTTCCCCTTGATGAATTGGAGCTGGAACCTAGCTTGCACGGAGCCCATTCACGTTTATCACTCTAAACTATGGGAGGATAATGTTAAAGATTTCTTTTATGAAATCTGTCACTATGTGGTGATACCTTTGCACCAAATTTTGTACTGTTATGCACCCCCTCGTATTTCAGAGTCAATCGTGGGAAACCTCAAGGCAATTGTAGATTGGTTTATTGTAGATGGTTTCTCCCATGTCAGGTTTTTTGGGTTCTCGATTCCTCCTCACACACTTCTGAAATTCCTTTCCGATAGACTGGTGTGTAGGGAGGTGGCCTACCAAATAATAACAGGTGGCATTGACACAGAATTGAAAGCATCCCAGAAGAAGTTCTGGCCACTTTTTCCTATACAGATTGGGAAGTGTTCACTACTTAACTTTGGTCATTCCAAGGTTGAAGTTGCAGCACTGGAAGACATCAAATTGGTAGATCTTGAACTTAGAAAACATGACCCTTATCAAATTGTAGGAAATCATCTTATTCATTGCAATATGAATATGTATGAACATGAAGCTTCTCCCTACGATGACACGTTCAAGGGAGCCAAAACCTATGAGGAAATATTAGACAGAGTTCATGCATTATCACCCAACCTACAGACCATCTTTCTAAATTTCCAAAATCATAGGCGAAGTGGTTTTCCAAAGATACTATAGGGAGAATAAACAACTCCTCCTCCAGCTCAAGGAAGTATTCCCCCAGGTTTCAGATCAGAGGCTCATGATAAAGAGATTGCAGAATAAAATCCAAAGAAGACTGAAGTGTCCTCACAAAAAGAAGAAGCTTCACAATCAAAGAATCTAGGGTCTGAAACAAGTTCTAAATCTGAGACTCCTTCAAAGTCGAGTCAAACGATTCCACCTTCATCATCAACTATTCATGTTGATATCCCTAAAACAGTAGGAGAAACTCAATCTTCAGAATTGGGCAGCCCTATTGCATCATTAACTCCTATACAGTCAACTTTTAGGATACCCCATCTGCAAGTCATATATGCAAGTGACCTTAATCCTATCTCTACAGAAGAGATACCCCCCTCTGACCGCTTTTTCAGTAAGAAGAGGAAGGTAGTATTAAAACAAGAAATGCATCTGAGAGAAGGCACAAGGGTGAAGAAACACAAAGTGCTCATAGATGGGAAAAACCTAGAAGAGGAAGACTTAGCCACAGAAGTAGAAAGCTCTATGGGAGCTTTGGAAAATGCCAATTTATTCTCAGTTGACTCTCTGAAAGCAAGGTTGAAGCAGAAAAATCAAATGATAGCTCAGTTGTAGGACTAAATAAGGCACACAGAAAATAATATTCGAGAGGAGGTAAATCAAAGAGTTGAAAATGCCAGGACTGTTGACAAACAGGAAATGCAATTGTTGAAATCTAGTTTAGATGAAGCAAACAAGAAGATGCAAATGAGTCAAGTACAGGTTATTCATCAGGAGGAATTAGTGATACAACTACATGCTGAGTTGAAGTCTATTGAAGGACAAGTTGTGAATATAAAAGCATTTCAAGCCCAAGCACTAGAGGTGCATGAGAAACTACAAGAAGAACAACAAAACATGCTTTCTAAAATAGAAGTCATTCAAAACTACTTCCTGGAAGTAAGCCACTCACTAGATAGCATGGTTTTAAAAGAAAAAGAGGGTACAACAGCTTGTGCTGCTTTTCAAAAGGCAGTAGCGTTTTTGGCTAGAGAGGAAGTACCAACAATTCTGAAGCTGACTATAGAAGAACAGATCAGGGGAGACATCATGTTAAAAACATGGGAAACCAATATTGTCGAAAGAAGGAAAATGGCAAGAGAAGTTAGGAAAGAATGTGAATAAGTCTTTGATCAGCTATATACAAAAACACTGGGCATTGGCAAAGGTGATTGTCCTGGGCTATTAGGACAGATAAATGTTGTAAGGCATCAACTACATATCAAGGAGAGCTGGAACGAAGCACAACTCGAGATTTCACAATTGAAGCATCTTGACACCACCCAAATGGATAAGTGGCTAATAAATTCAAATCTACAGTTGCAGACGACAAAGTTTGACAAGGGAAATATCAAAGACAGGCTGCCCAAAATTCAGAGGAAGTTATATGTGTTTGAATCAAAGGACACGTCAGAGCCTTCCATAATTTTGATGCAGTTTCTAGATAGGTGCATCGAGTGTTTGGGATCAAGCGAATGAAGCATTTCAAAGAAATGATGAAGTAACGCATATGTGCTCATTTTTGTCCAACTGGTAGAAAATGCAAAAAGTAACCGAGAAAAATGGTTTGAAATTTTTATTCTTTAACCTTTAGCACCTATGAGATTAGGGGAATATCAACCGTCTAGGGTTGATGATTCTCTTTGTATAAATACCATTTTGAAAGAGACATCAAAGGGGGGGATTTTTTCTTGGCCGATTGTATCAAAGAAATTTTTCATTTGCTAGAATTAATACAAATGCAAGTTGAAGAATCCAAATCCCGTCAAGTTTGAGTTATGTGTCCCTCTGATTTTTTCATATTTAATATCATCTCTCATATACATATGATGAATGCTTAGCTGCAATTTAGTACAACATCTACTGTGGTGATTGATTATTTTATTCATCAAATTTGTTTACAATTTTTCCTCTGTAATGACTATCAATAGGTACAAGACCTGTGAATTACTTAGATTTCTATATCTTATGCTTCATTAAAGTTTTTCTTGTCTTTTTCTTCTTCTATCACAAAGTGAGATTCTTCCTTGGTTGATGCCTCACATTGTTTACAACTTTATGTTTTCTTTCATTTCATGCATGGTTTTCAGTTTAGCTCAAATACGGGAAACGGCCTTTGATTCTGTTATACTATTAATTCAAAATTTGGGAATTTTTCTTACATAATCTAAAATTGAAACAACAACCTAAAAAAGAAACAATTTTTAAAACTTTTTTTTTTCTCTATGACAGTACCTATTGCGAGATAGCCCAATATTGAACCCGATCTCACAGACCAGACCAGTATCACTTTAATTATTTTTAACACCATCTTAAAAACTGCTACCACCTGGGCTGAACTTGAACGTTCATGGGCAGTCATTGAGTAGGATATTAGCATCCAGGAGCAATTGGAATCTAGACAAAGACAACTCAGAAACCAGCCATAGCTCCTTTTCCCCTAAGAGTTGTTTTTCCTTTCTTTATATAATACACCCTCTTTTGGATGCTAGAATTTATAATTTCAAGCCTTAAATATAAACTTTGGAACAACGGGACCAGAGAAATCATGTCCACAATCCATTTCTCCTTCTACCATGTCCCACGTGCTAAGAATACAGTAGTGGATGAACAGGAGAACTTAGCAATTGGAAAGGCCCCGGGCCATATGTAAGTGTTGGGAAGGAACCTTTTCGTAGCCCCCCCATAATGCCTCAGCCCCCTCCCAACTTCGCTCCACCTGGCACTAGTATCCACACTACGCTTCAGCTGGATGTAGTGTGTTGTAAGCTGAGTGTCATGCTCGGGGAGGATTTGTACCTTCACAACCTTCGGCATGTGGGTGCACATAGTAGGATGGTAAAAAGGATATATTGGATCTCAATGTGTTCCTCCTCTGTGGTAACTCATCATACTCATCGCTCCACGCTCGCTTTGTATCCTGCAGCATCACCTTCACCATAACTTCGCTTAAGGTGAAGGAATTTGATTGGAATTCAACCATGATTTAGCGCAAGCGAATGTAGGAAGTACATGTCACATCAACACTTGAAAGACACTCAAATCTTGATTTTTCATGACATTCATGCACCGAGCACATAGCTAGAGGAGGTAAGTTGGAAGGCCAACTCCTGATTTATTGTTGCATCCAGCCACAACGAACCTCGACAGTTTGGAATTTCATATGGGAAGGGAAGTTAAAGCACATAATCAAATTGGGAATTTTCCATTACTCCAGCATCAAAGGGATAACAAATAGTAAATTTGTGAGCTTCGGCCTCACAGGAAGAATCATAGAGAAAGGCAGCACAAGAGACCATGTCAAAGGCAACATTAGGTGTAGCTTTGTCAAAGGCATCATCAAAAGATGCACCATTGTTAGAGGAAACACCAGAAGTAGTGAAGACAGAGGCAACTCTGACAGAGATAGTGTAGACAAAGACAACACCAGAGGTAGCATCGACCGAGGCAACACGAGTGTCAGCAACACAATTGTCAGCAACATGAGTGTCAGAAACACAAGTGTCAGCAACATCAACAAAGGCATATTCAAAGGAAACATCAGTAATTGGAGTGGGGTAATCATAGTTAGTCTAATTGTAAAAATGGCTCAGCATCCATCTTAGGAACGACCGGAGGAAGAACTGAAGGAAGATAACTTCTCCACCACCCAACAACTGGCACTTCGCCTTGATTCTCATAGCACCACACTCACTTTCCCTCTGGACACTCTAGCTAAACACCTCACTTTAATAAACCAGTTACAAGATGAGGTCGAATTCCTTAGACGCCAAGGGGAGAGCATGGAAGTAAAGATAGAAGCCAGGCCACCAAACTCATCGGCACAAAGCCAGAATGAGGAAATAGGAAGCAGAGAAGACCCTAAACTGCCTGATCTGAATGTAGCACTAGAGCCCCCTCTAGAGGAAGACTGAGTTTAAAGAAGATCAGTAAGGCATTCCTCATTTTTGTAAAAATGGCATAAATTAATCTTTCACAAAGATAGTTCTAGGATAGAAATGAAAAGATTAGATTTCAGTGAAGTAGGATCAATGCTAGACTCAATTTTGTAAGTTTTTTGTGGAAACTTTGTTGTTGGTATCCTCCACCAGTACCCTCTTTTGTATTATGTGACCTCGGTCGTGCCTTTTATATATATAAAGTTTTTAGTTTTTGTAAAAAAAAAAAAATAATTGTAAAATGGAATAGAAGATGTGAATTGTACCTCGGTGCCAAAATAAAGTAGTTACATGGAAGAGATGTCTTAGAAAGGAAAGGATGATCAAAATGGTATGGAAAAAAGTGTTATATGGGTGCCAAAAATATGTCAATTCAGGGGCCCATCATCCCCCCGAGGCCAAAACAGTTGCATGTCCTCGTGTAACTTCCAGTCAATCAACTAGAGATATCAGGAGTGTCATGGAGGTCGGTGACATTGCCTTCTACCTCCTCTTCCTCTTTGTTGTTTTTTTCAAGGTCAATTGTTATTCATTTATCCTCTGTTGGTGTCTATTCATCCTGATTCTGAGTGCTTATGTCCATTTTTATGGCTTGTAGGGTATGAATGGCCTTTTCTTGAGTTGGGCCTTTTTCTTCTAACCCGATATTGGGTTCCCCTGCAGCAAGGGAACTTGCTACGGGGAAACCTTTTGTCTTAGGTTTCTTGAATTAAAGCTTGTATTTCAACAATTTCACTTATACTTTCAACTTCCAATTTTTCATGTGTAGTATTCGATTATCTCTAACCAATGATGCATAAATAGGAAAATTCTAATGAATTTTTACCCAATTTCAAGTAACGTTGGTGGTTATTGACAGTGCATGTTGATCCTTAGTCGTTGGGTCTTCAATATATGTGCCTGTTTGTTCGAGTTGTGGAGTGGTTGTCTCTGCTAGAGGGCTTGTTGTTGGTTCTTGTGTTGCAACAATGGGCTTGGACTGATTAATCTCTAGTGAATCAATTGGTCGGTCCTCAGGAGTACCCAACACTGGTTCTTGTGTGATAGTGGGGATCTCTTGTTACTGGGAAATGGAAATATGTTATTCAAGAGGACCCTCCATTGGTTCTTGTGTTTCAGTGGGAGTCTCTTGTTCCTTGGAAATGGAAAATTCTTGTTGAAGAGGACCCTCCATTGGTTCTTGTGTTTCAGGGGGAGTCTCTTCCTCTGACTCCTCTATATATGTTTGAAGAATTACCGTCAATCCTTCCCCAATGCTTGTTGTCTCTATAGTGATTGTTTCTTCTTCTGTTATTGTCTCCATTGTTGGGTTTTGATCTGAACCTTATGATGCTTGAGTATCGATTGTTGTTTCTTGTTGAGTTGCAACAATTGTTTCATCCAAAGTTCCATTTGCAATAGAACACTTCATTTCCCTCTTATTTGGGACCGAATTTTGTTGTGTTTGATACCCTCACAATCATTTTGTGGTCAGTTGACTGTTAAGGACCTCAATATAAATTTCATGGGTTGGTAGTGGATTTATGTTTTGACCCCTTTTTCTTTTCGGCCTCTCAAACATCATATTTTTTAGAGTATCATCATTTCTTCTTGGGTTGGTGGAAGAATCGCTACTACCGGAGGTGGTGCCGAAAGTGTAGCGATTGGAGCTTCATTAGGCCCGAGTGGTGGTTGAATAATGTCATTTCAGGTGCAGTCATTCCTATGCAAGGCATGTTCGGTGATTAATTTGATGAGTTCTTCATGTGTGATAGCGTCGTTGGGTATTTTATCCCTTCTGACCAACGTTTCCATTGTCTACAGAGTGAAAAAGAGGAAATACAACATATTAAGGAGGTAGTTTTGCATGATATGGTCGAGGAGTATGATATGTGGTAGGTGGATGGTAGTGTAGCGGCCCTCATAGGTAAAGTAGCATTGGAAAAACATGATTGCATCCAACCAAGGGTGAGGTAAGGCCCATCGATCAAAACACGTGCATCACTTAACCAAAGCTTCTCCTACTTTAAGAAATTGTCAGATAACATCCAACTGTGGAGTTTTCCAAATCTACTAGCATTCTCCTATTTTTGGTAGACCAATTACTTTAGCCACTGCTTCCTCTGTTACTTCAACCTGAATTTTAGCCACTATGCTTTGATCACCTCTAATATTGATGGTGAACTGCAAGTAAATCCCATCATCATACCCCTGCAACTTCTTAACATAGTCAATACATACTAACTGCTAAAAAATTTGTCCAATATCATCGTATGCTTCAAGTAACAGGGGGTCGATAGGCTCTATTTGTATGAGTGCTCCTCCCATGGAATTATTTCCTCTAATTATCAACGACTGACAATTACACTTGAATTTTTATCGAATTGGGTAGAGGATCTGGTATTTGTAGAAATAGGAATGGTAATAGTGGTGAAGGGGGGCAGATAATGGAATGACAGTTGTAATGAATAGTAATAATGTCAATTTAAATGAATTATTGCAGTTTCTCATTAGAATTCGTACCTTTATTTGCTTACCTTGGACAAGTGCGTGGTGGCATCCTATCTACATTATTTTTTGTCCCATTGTCGGCAAAGTCGCAACAATGGAAGTCACACGTCATGAATGTGATGGAATTGGTGTTACAACGCTGCGGAAGTGAAATAATAGTAGAGTTGTAGCATCTTTAAAATGTAGGTTGGGGTGAAATTCATATGCTGTGAGTGTGAGTTGAAACATTGGGGGAACGGGGGAAAGGGAAAGTTGTGTAGGAACTGTAGCAACAAGGAAGTGAGGGAAATGGAAAGTTGTGCATGAAATGCAGAAACGGGGGAGTGAGGGAAAGGGAAAGTTATGTAGGAAATGAAGCAATAGAAAAAAGGAAATGGAAATTTGTGAGGTTTGATTCCGAGATGGTATCGACAATGAGAGAAAATGGAATAAAAACAACTCATTTACCATAAGAGTTGCATGTGAAGTCACAACAACATGAGTTACGACATTGAGATTTGTGGCAACTTGTGGTGTGATCAATAAGGAATATGGAAAGTGAGAGTATGGAATAGAGTTGTGGTTGCCTTAGTAATGGGAAGAAGGAGATGAAAAGGGGAATAGGCTTGCAAGTGATGTTGCAGCCTGAGAAAAGGGAATTTTGAAACAGAGAATGGGACTATGAGTGGGAAATCGTTGTGCAGGGAGAAGTGCAACTAACAAAATTGCAGCAATAGGAGTTGCAACAACAGGAACTGCAACAACGGGAGTTACAACAACAATGTTCTCCTCTGCATATCCTGACAAAGAAAATAATTAGAGAACTTTTTTTTGTTGAGAAGGGTCCTGACATAATCATCTCGAAACCGAGAAGTTCCCTTTTTTTATTTTTTATTATATATATTTTTTAATTTTTTTGAATTATTTTTTTTTTTATGAAAGAAAGAACAGAATGGGTCAGCCAGCAGGGGTTTCCCCTTTGTGTACAATCTCCAGGTTGTTATCAGGTCATCCACTGGAAAATCTATTCAGGAAGGATTCTTTGGACATGGGTTTATGATAGAGTCGAAGCATGTGTGCATTATCCATCAAAGGAATTCTATATGCATCTATAGTACGTAGTTTGATGGCTCCACTATCATATATTGTATCGATCTCGTATGGACCAAGCCATATGGTGTGGAACTTCCCTCGGAAGTACTTGAACCTAGAGTTGAATAATAAATCCCAATCTCTAGCTTTAAATTTCTTCTTCTTAATGAACTTGTCATGCCACTGGGCTCGTTGATGTTGAATCATTGTTGTGCAGTGGAGGGTGTCTTGACTAAGTTCATCTAATTCATTTTTTTGAATTATCCTTTGTTTCTAATATTTGGTTAAATTTATTCCAAGTTGTAGGGTTGTTCTTAGTGTTTGGATCTCTATCTCAATTGGCAACATTACTCTCTTTCCATACACTAACTCATACAGAGTGCAATTGGTAGTAGTTATCTATGTCATCTTGCAGGCCCATAGGGCTTCAGGAAACCTCTCATCCCAATCATTGAGATGCAATCTAACATTTTTGGTGATGATGGTCTCAAGGATCTTATTTGTTCATTGTACCTGTATGTTGTACTATGGTCGATATGGATTGGTAACCCTATGTTTTATCCTGTATTTGTCCATCAAATCCTTGAGCAGCGTAGAAGTGAACTACGTTCCTCCATATGTGACAATATCTCGGGGTATTCCAAATCTGATGAAGATCTCTCCATGAATAAATGCCACCATTGCTTGCTCTATGGTGGTCAAGAGTGCTTTATCTTCCATCCATTTCGTCACATAGTCTAGACACACAAAGAAGTAATATTTATGATGAGAGGTAGGGTTGATTGGCCCCACGAAGTCCAGGGCCCATTTTTTGTAGGGTTCCAGTACTATCTATGGTTGTAGCAGCATATAATTTGATTGCACGGGTCTTCCCATGCACTGGAAGTTGTCGCACCTTTTCACGTATTCCTTAGCATCTTTGAAGATCGTGAGCCAATAGTACCCTTGGTGTAGTACCTTGTACCTAGTTCGCTTATCTGAAAAATGGCATCCACATGGGTTGTCATGGAAAGATTTTATAATCTCATGGATCTTGTCCTCTCAAACACATCGTATGATGATCAGGTCCATACCTATGTGAAATATACAACCATCAATCCAAGAGAATCTCCAACTCTGTTTAATGATATTCTCTTGTTCTTTTGGAGATAGATATTGTGGTAACTTGTCTGCATCCAAATAGTTGGCAATATCTACAAACCATAGAGTGTTATTAGAAATCGCAAATAGGTGTTTGTCATGAAAAGAATCATCTACCGATGGTTCATCTTTGTTAGATGTAAGTATAGAAAGGAAATCAGCCACTACATTGTCTTTTTGTGGTTTATCTAGGATGGTAATATCAAATTCTTGAAACAAAAGTAACCACATAGTGACTTTGCCATTAGTAATGGGTTTGTTCATTAAGTACTTAAGGGTGGCATGATCAGTGTGCAATATTATTTTATATCATGTAATGTAATGTCGAAACTTGTTAATAGCATGTATTACTACAAGAAATTCCTTCTTCGTTACCGTATAGTTTAACTTTGATGGCGTAATATTATTTCTAATATAATAGATTGCATATAGATCCTTTCCTTCTTGTTGACCTAGGACAACTCCAATGGCAGTGTCGAAAGCATATGTAGAGATGTTGAACGGGAGGGACCAATCTGACCCTCGTAATACATGATCTTTAGACACTTTAATCTTCAATTCATATAGTTCATGTTGGCATGTATTTGACCATAAAAATGCACAATATTTAGTCAGTAAGGAAAATAACGAACAAGCAATTTGTGAATAATTTTTAATGAAACAACGATAATAACCAGTATATCCTATGACGCTTCATACCTATTTTTGTGAATTTGGAGTAGGAAAATTTAGTATTACCTTGATCTTTGCATCATCCACATGAATTCCTTTTTCTAAAATATGATGCCCTAATACAATAACTTCAGTTAACATCATCTGGAATTTTTAATAACTAAGTGCAACATGAGCTTCCTTACATCATATTAGGGTATTTTCTAAATTGTCCAATGTCTGATTAAATTCATCACCATAGGTTGTGAAGTCATCCATATAGATTTCTACACAATCATGTATTAGATTGGAAAATATACCTATAACATCTATCTGAAAGGTGGTAGGTGCATTACAGAGTCCAAATGGTAGAACATTGTAAATGAATGTACCCCAGGGAAAAGTAAATGTCATTTTATCTTTGTCTTTTGATGCGATCTGGATTTTATTATAGCCACTAAAACCATCAAGGAAAGAAAATTATTTCTTTCCTGCTAATGTGTCTAGGACTTGGTCAATAAAGGGAAGCAGGAAATGGTCTTTATGTGTAGCCTTGTTAAGTTCACGAAAGTTTGTGCAAATTCTCCATTTATTCCCCTTTTTAGGTACAATGACAAGAGTGGAAACCCACTCACTATCAGATATGGGATAATTGAAGCCAACACTAAGAAACTTTTGTAACTCATCCTTGACTATGTTTTCCAAGGCTAGATTCATCATATGTTGAGGTTGGCGGATGGGTCAGGATTATTCCTTGATATAGATGGGTGTGTGATCTAGGTGGATACAAAACCGCTTGAAAATACTCAAATGCAGAAAAGGAGGACTAGGAATGACCCAGAAGTCTCAGAAGGATCCCTAGGCTCAGAAAATGCTCAAAACTCAAAGTTCTTAGAATTATATGAAACCAACGCCATTGCATCTGGCTCATTCTCTTGATTCCGACCATACATTTACTTTCTCAAACGGAGCTTGTATGAATAAGTTATGACACTCTGAAGTTTTTCGAAAACAACGAAAAAAAAGTCAAACAGTCAACAGGCCATTTTGATGACGTCAGCATGACACATGGCAGCCTGAGGAAATGACACATGGTAGGCTGTATGGATGATGACGTCGGAAGGGTGACGTGTCGTCATCCAATGAGAGGCTGACACATGGCCCAATTAGGAGGCACCACATGTCACATTCTAGAATCCCAACAATTTGGCGGATTCAGCCAAATTTGGAGGAGGTTCACTAAGTTTGGTGAATTGGTTAGCGGCTTTTCTTATTTAGTCAGGCACACAAAATGAGGCAGAGGAGGAGTTCGCATGCTTTTCGAGACTGTATGGATCTGACACAAAGAAACTACATTGGAATCCAAGCCAGGAGGTGTCCCAGGCGACCTGCTCAGAAATAGATCTACTTTATACTCAAAAGTTGCAGAATTTCAAGAGAATTTTGAATATGCTATCTATTTCTTCATTAGAGTAGCTGAACAGAAAAGTGCCTCTAGGGCCCATTTGAGCGAGCCAAGCATACTCGAGTTTACAGTCAAAAGTTGCAGAATGACGTTTTCCTGCCACCTATGATGTTTGTTTCTTCCCAGAATCGCAGATCTGAAAGTTGGTTTTTGGGAGCTCTTATGTAAGCCTTTCTTTGTAATTTTTAAGCATTTGAGATTAATTAAAGAGTGGTCTCACTGTTGGAGTGGACCCAGAGACATAGCTAGGAAGTATGGTGAACTCTGTTAACAAGTCTTTGTGTTGATCTATTATATTTTCTCTTATTGCTTCTTACAAATTAATGGTTTATGCATAAATCAATGAGTTTAGTTAAGTAAATGGCAAACACATAACATTGTGGAGTGCACTGTCAATTTTAAAAGGTCTTGGAAATTGAAAACCATTAAAGTGCTAACAAGTGAATTGGTAGTTATAAGTGTTTTCAGATCAAGTGGTATCAGAACAGGTTTGATAGGTGGATGCTTACAAGAGCTAAAATCAAGCGTGGTGAAGGAAAACTTGCATGTTTTGATCCAAAAATTCAAAGGAGAATTCATAAGCATGAGATAGATTCACCAAGAAAGTTGGGTCCTTTCAAATCTGAAGATGACTTCTTCGAGGCATTCAAGTTGATGCAAGCCATGGTGGAGGAGCTTTACCATGAAAGAGGGCAACGAAGAATTCAAAGGGTTGAAGATGAAGGATATTCAGTGAAAGCAGAAGGTGAAGGTGGTGGACCCTTAGAACCTTCTTCCCCTTCATCATCATCATCTTCTACAAGTGGAACAAGTGTACATTCTTCCGAGAATAAGCAATCCAAAACCCCACATCATTCTTTTGAATTGCCATTATTAAAGTTAGATGTGAAATTTGAATTACCTACTTATGATGGTGAATTAAATGCAGAAAAGTTAGATAATTGGGTTAGACAACTTGAAGTGTATTGTAGAATACAAAAGATTACTAAGGATGAAACAAAGATCCAACTTGCTAGTCTCAAATTGGAGGGAACGGCTCTCATATGGTGGGAAAGCAAAACTAAATATGATCTCAAGAAAAAGGGTAGAATTATGTCTTCTTGGAATGATTTTGTAAATGCATTAAGGAAACAATTCTATCCATTGGAATACATGCAACACGAAATGATGAATTGGCAAAGTTTAAGGCAAGCTAAAGGTCAAAGTGTCCAAGACTACACTTGAGAATTTCGTAAGAAAGCATTGATATTGGATATTCCTTTATACACACAAGAAACACTCCTTAAGTATATTGGTGGTCTTCATTCTTATCTCAAGAATACTATCCTTATGTTAAAACCTTCTAACTTTGATGAAGTATGTGTACAAGCAATTCATATTGAATCAAGTAAAGAGAATGTTAATGATAGTTTGTCTACAGATGCTTCACAGGGAAATGATTCAAGTAAAGGGAAATGGAAAGATAAGAAGGTTGCCACAACGAAAAAGGAGAAGTCTATTTGTCAACATTGCACGAAGAAAGGCCATGATGAAGATCATTGTTGGAAATTGCATCCTGAAATGCTACCAAAGAAGTATCAAAAGAAGGAGGAAAGGAGAACCCTTACTGCAGTCCCATATGATTTGGGATCCAACTCAAGAGATGAAACTAAGGTTGTAGCTATGGGTATCCAAGGTGTAAATTATGTTGCATGTACTAGTTCTTCTGATCCAGGTGATGTAAATGATGAGTATAAAAGGGATGAACTCTTCCACATAAGAGTCATAACAAATAATGTTAAAATTGACACTCTTGTAGACAGTGGGTCACAAGCCAATTTAATCAGTGAAGAAGTGGTAAATAACTTGGGACTTAAAACTAAACCACATCCTAGACCCTATCCTTTAGGTTGGATATGTGGCGATAATAAATTACAAGTAATCAAGCAATGCACAATTAAATTTGCAATCACTTCAAAGTATCATGATGAAGTAGAGCTTGACATAATGCCACTGGACATATGTGGAATTGTTCTAGGAAGCCCATATCTGTATGATAGAAAAGCCATATTCTATAGGGAGGATAACAAATATTTCTTCAAGAAAGATGGGAAAGAGTACATTGTTCGTACTCGTCACATAAAAACTGACAAATCTTTTGCAGCTACAGGACAGTTAAAAAGGATGGTAAATGCAAGAAAAATTTTAACACTTATGTCTGTAACAAAACATGAGGTTAGTGATGCTAAGCATGAGATAGTTCAGAATGTTTCTAACAATCATGAAGTGTCACAAGAGGTATAACATGAGGTTCAATTGCATACTATGTTTATTGTTCCTATTCAGAAGAGGAGGCATGTTTCGTCATTCTCATTTGCATATTCAGTATTATTGTTCAGTTTGTTGTTATTCAATGGTGTATGGCTGCTAAATGCGACAAAGAATGTAGATGATTATGCAGTAGATGAAATGATTATTTTGATAAACAATGCTATCTCATTTTTTATGTCTGTGATGGTCAGACAGATGATAATTTTCAAAGTAGAAGAGATGGATGAAACAGGTCAAGTGGGGAGATCATGCCCTCACTTCATGTCTGAATGATACCATGCTTTTGGTGGTCAAAAAGTTTCTCAGTGGGGAGGTGTTATCTAGGTGGATACAAAATCGTATGAAAATACTCAAATGCAGAAAAGGAGGATCTAGGAATGACCCAGAAGTCTCAGAAGGGTCCCTAGGCTCAGAAAATGCTCAAAAAACAAAGTTCTCATAATTAGATGAAACCAATGCCATTGCGTCCGGGTCGTTCTCCCGATTCCATCCATATATTTACTTTCTCAAATGGAGCTTGTATGAAGAAGTTATAACACTCTGAAGTTTTTTGAAAACAGCGAAAAAAAAGTCAAACAGTCAACATGTCGTACTGATGACGTCAGCATGACATGTGGCAAGCCATACATATGATGTCATCCATATGGATGATGACGTCAACAGGGTGACGTGTCATCAGCCAATGAGAGGCTGACACGTGGCCCAATCAGGAGGCACCACGTGTCACCTTCTAGAAGCCCAGCAGTTTGGCGGATTCAGCCAAATTTGGAGGAGGTTCTCTAAGTTTGGCGAATTGGTTAGTGGCTCTGCTTATTTATCCAGGCATGCAAAATGAGGCAGAGGAGGAGTTCACACGTTTTTCGAGACTATACGGATATGAAAGGCAGAGAGTGCATTGGAATCCATGCCATGAGGTGTCCCAGGCGACCTGCTCAGAAATAGATCGACTTTGTACTCAAAAGTTGCAGACTTTCGAGAGGATTCTGAATATGCTATATGTTTCTTCATCAAAGTAGCTAAATAGAAAAGTTCCTCTAGAGCCCATTTGAGCGAGCCAAGCATACTCGAGTTTAGAGTCAAAAGTTGCAGAATGACATTTTCCAGCCACCTATGATGTCTGTTTTTGCCCAGAATCGCAGATCTAAAAGTTGGTTTTTGGGAGCTCTTATGTAAGCCTTTATTTGTAATTTTTAATCATTTGAGATTAATTAAAGAGCGGTCTCACTGTTGGAGTGGACCCAGAGACGTAGCCAGGAAGTCTGGTGAACTCCGTTAACAAGACTTTGTGTTGATCTATTATGTTTTCTCTTATTGTTTCTTACAAATTAATGGTTTATGCATAAATCAATGAGTTTAGTTAAGTACATGGAAAACACATAACATTGCAAAGTGCACTGTCAATTTTAAGGTCTTGGAAATTGAAAACCGTTAAAGTGCTAACAAGTGAATTGGTAGTTATAAGAGTTTTCATATTAGTGTGTGCATAGATAATGATGGATTCCCTTCATGTCAATGTAACTCCATGAAAATGAATCAACATGTTTTTGTAATACATGTATTAGTCGCACTTTTTGTTGTTCATTGAGTCCTTGATTAATTTTCAAGGTTTTTCCAGGGGAAATTTGTATAGTTTCCAAATGGGAATTTTCATCTTTTTGTTGTAATTGATGTTCTATAGGTGGGGTATATTCTATATCAAGAGAATCTTGATCCTCGGGATGCATGATTTGTTCAAGGATGTGTGATTTGTTTGAAGAGGAGGAGAAGGCTATGAAATCACTGATTTCTTCATCTTTTATTTAATCCTTAATGGATAAATATTGATCTATGGAGAGGACTTGATGAACCTCTTCCTTTTCATCACTATCTTCTCCTTCAATCCAAAGTGGTGGGTCCAAATCTATACTAGGCTTAGTAGGAGGATAGAGGGTTAATTGTTTCATTGAAGACCCATGAGAGATAGTCATGTTTCCTTATCTAAAGTTGATATAAGCATCGACCATGTCCAGACATGGTCTTTCAGCGACAAGGAAGGAAGATAATCTCTCTTGCAAGCATTGCAAGAAAGAATGGCATGATGATGAGCATTGCTAGAAATTGCACACAGAGAAGAGACCAGAGTGGTTCAAAGAGAGGAAAGGGAGGCAAACATTTGTAACAAAAACATGGCCAATAGCCTTGGGATATCATTCAAGTGATGAGACTAAGATCACAGTAGTTGGTTTGTCAGGTAAAAATTGTAAATTCTAACCTTGTACAATATCTACTGCAAACTGATATTCAGAAAATAACAGAAAAGATACAATGGCAAATACAAACATTACACAGATATTTTTCACCTGGAAACCCAAACTGGGAAAACCAACATATATTATATTCATACCTTGTGTTACATTGTTTACAATACAATATACATATAGGAGCCAGCGGCATCCAAAACCCTAATCCAATGACCTGGATTAGTCCAAAACCCTAATTCCTTAACCGAAAATAGAAAACCATCGGCAAAAAACCTTGTGCCGAAAAACCACCTAATATCATGTGGTCCTAGAAATATGTCGTCCCAGAAATATGTCGTCCCGAAAAAAAAAAATCGAGGGCGCTGCCCCCGAACCCCCGCGTGGGGGTCTCCGCCCCCCTACGTGCCCAGTGTAGAAGCTCAAACACTACTACTCGTGTAAAGAATATAACACATACCCAACATTATCCCACTTGTTGTTTTCTTTGCACACAGGGGGTTACAGGGTTACATAGTCAACAATCCAGGGCAGCAATGCCCATGGATCCTCTACACCAAGAGAACTTCTCAGTGCTCACAGATTTTGTTAATGAATCTGCAACATTCTTCAAAGTGTCCACCTTCATCAATGATACTTTCTTTTCTTCAATCATGTCTCTTACAAAGTGATATTGAACATCAATGTTCTTTGTCTTTGAATGATAAGTAGGGTTCTTCACCAAGAAAATTGCACTCTGACTGTCACACTCTATCCTTACAACTTCTTGTACCAACCCAATACCTGAACACAATCTTTGTAACCATACTGCTTCCTTACTTGCATGAGTGGCTGCCATGTATTCAGATTTTTTAGTTGAAAGTGCCACTATAGCCTATCTTTTGCTCATCCAGCTTATTGCTCCTCCAAACAGGTTAAACACATACCCGCTTGTAGATCTCCTATGATCCAAATCTCCAGCCCAGTCTGCATCCACAAAGCCATGTATATCAACCACT
>ML779989.1:430706-490030 GCA_009831015.1 Picea engelmannii
CAAAGGCGTCCCCCTGAAGCCAATAAAGCTCTGATACCAAATGTAAATTCTAACCTTGTACAATATCTACTGCAAACTGATATTCAGAAAATAACAGAAAAGATACAATGGCAAATACAAACATTACACAGAGATTTTTCACCAGGAAAACCAACATATATTATATTCATACCTTGTGTTACATTGTTTACAATACAATATACATATAGGAGCTAGCGGCATCCAAAACCCTAATCCAATGACCTAGATTAGTCCAAAACCCTAATTCCTTAACCGGAAATAGAAAACCATCAACAAAAAACCATGTGCCGAAAAACCACCTAATATCATGTGGTCCCGGAAATATGTGGTCCCGGAAATATGTCGTCCCGGCGGAAATATGTCGTCTCGAAAAAAAAAAACGGGGGTGCTGCCCCTGAACCCCCGCACGGGGGGCTCCGCCCCCCTGCACCCCCCCTCTAACCCTCCTGCGCACCCGGCACAGATGCTCAGAGACTACTACTCGTGCAAAGAATATAACACATACCCAACAAAAATGGTGATGGATATGATTCTAGAAGTAAATTGTTTCACATAAGGGTAATAATGAAACATACTAAGATCGATACATTGATAGATAGTGGATCTCAATATAAATTGATTTCAGAGGAAGTGGTTAAACAATTGGGATTGACAACTAATCTACGTCATAAACCTTACTCACTTAAATGGATAAGCAACAATCATAAATTGCACATAACAAAGAAATGCACTTTAAAGTTTGCAATTTCATCAAAGTTTGTGGATGAGGTAATGTGTGATGTGGTGCCACTCAATGAATGTGGAATGGTCTTAGGAAGCCCTTATTTGTATGATGGCGAAGCAATCTTCTACAGGGAACAAAATTAATACACTTAACTAAAGAAGGCAATGAATACGTTGTACATGCTCGTCACATAAAAGCAAATCAATCTCTTCAAACAATGGAACAATTAAGGAAGGGAGATTATGCAAGAAACACACCTATAATAGTGCCAAGTAAAGTAGTTGATATTAAGCATGAACATGAGATGGTTGTAGGACGGAAATTCAATCATACTTTGCTTCAAGATAAGATAATGTCATGCAAGCACATCAAGCATATTAGCTCATTTGCAGTCATATTTCTGATGTTATCGTCGCTAATGTTTTCAACATGGATGGTAGTGGCTTCAGTAAGATGTGAACGAGTTCAAGTGGCTAAAAATATGCTCGCAGTTGTCATGGTTATTTTGCAATTGATTATGATGCGACAGGTGCACAGGACAGAGTTTAAAGACAAAGGACAAGTGGGGTGGCTTATCCCACACTTGATGACTGGTTAATACCCTTTTGGAGGACCAAAAGGTCTTAGTGGGGACACATGATCCAAAATGGATCCAGGAAGGCCTAAAAATAAAAGTTCTCAAAATCAGACAAAACCAGTTCCATTGCATCAGACATGTCCCGTTGATTCTGTCCATATAATATTTTTTGAAAATGGACATTGTATGCAAAAGATATCGCGTTTTGATCAATTTCCCAAACATGCAAAAAAGTCAATTGGTCAAAGTCAATAGGACATACTACTGATGTCAACAGTACGACATGTGACATCAGCATGACATGTGGCAGTAGGAGGAGGTGACACATGTCACTCATTTTTGGTGTTTTCAAGTTGAGTTGGACTAGTATGGAAATGACACACGGCACTGTATGGACATGACACGTGGCAATCTGTACGTGACGTGACCCAATGACAGACCAACACGTGGAAGTACGGACAACAGGTGGTTGTATGGATGTTGACATGGCAGGGTGACTGGGAAGTATAGATGCTCACATGGTAGTTGACTAGGAAAGTGACTTGCCAGTACGAACGCTAACGTGGCACGACACGTGGTTGTATGGCGGTGAACTGGCAGTTGATTGTGCATGTTGTCTAGGTTACTGACTATGTGTTGATTGTACCATACGGGCCAACCAAAGGGTGACATGTGGCCCAATTAAAGGGCACCACGCAGCACCCCTAATTTTTCCAATATTGGCTAGGTCAAAAAATTGATTTGGCACACTGTGAGATTTGAACCGTCAACCTCTACTCGCACGAACGCACTACACCGCCAACGTTCATCGCCCGAGCTACATGGATCTTCTTTAGACATGTGGCAGGTTTATGTTTTGAATTGCAGTTGGCATGGGGTTAGGGCTAAGCCCCAATCGATGGGGGCCATCATGAGGACACATGGTGCCCCAATCGATGGGGGCCACCGTGAGGACACATGGCGCCCCAACCGACCAGAGCTATATACCAGGAGCTAAGGTGGGGCACAAGATGATAGCACCAGCGCACATGTCCACCATGCGACCAGGAGTATAGTGGCTTGACCGGAGGACTAGGGCCAATGTCTAGCCCTCGGCCATATGGCATCGCCCATATGACCAGGGGCCTGAAAGAAAGGGGTTGCGCCAAGATATTTGTCAACTTGGATTTTAAACTATATAATTTGATTTTTTTATGATTTCCAACCTGTAATAAAGGGATTTTTGCCCATTTTGGGGGGATCTGGAGCCCGATTTGAGGCTAGATATTGGGAGGAAGTTGGGATAGGATCACCAACTCAAATACTATATAAATTAGAGGTTTTTGACAGACCAGGAGATTCATAATTGCATAATGATGATGATTTTTTGAATCTTGAAGCCATTTTTTATGCAGGGAAGCCATTGAGGAAGCGAACTTTGGAGGCCAATTCTGGGAGCTACGCTCAACCTTTTTCAGTGTCGTCGGTTGTGTTGGATTCTTGAGGTCGAGAAGAACATAGAAAGACTAGTTTTTAATCTTTTTGATACATTTATAATCTAATTTTGAATCATTGAAGAGAAATAAGAAAGCCTCCCCCACTGAGATAAAGGCTCAGAGACGTAGGAAATCTTGTCGAACTTCATTAACAACCTTGTTGTTATGGTTTGTTGTTCTTTATTCTTATATTATGATCTGCATTTCTTTATGATGCCTGCAATATCCTTTCATTAGTTTCTTCTTCTGTCCTTAATTCCTAATTGGTAATTGAACACATGCTTAAAACTTAACCAAGTCTTTAAAGATCAATTTTGGATCAAGTGGTATCAGAGCAGGTTGACAGTTGGTTGTTTGATTTTGTATGATTACCATGGAAAAGCTAAGTCATGGTGAAGGTGAGCTTGTAGAAGGAGATCCTAAGATTAGATCAAGAAAGAGGACTTCTCAAAGTGAGAAGATGGCATTAGAAGAAGGAATGTCTCAAAACAAGATAGATTTTCAAAATACTTCATTCGCCATGTCTGAGATGGTAAAGGTCTTATATGAATATTAATTGGAACGGAAGAGGCATTTCCAAGGGGATTCTTCCAAACAAGACAAAGGTGAAGAAGGAAAGGATCCTCTTAAACCTTCTCCTTCACCTCCTTCATCTCCACCATCTTCTTCTTCTTCGAGTACAAGTGAGACTTCTACCGCAAGAAAACATTCCCATAAACATAAACATGATATGGCTTTACTTAAGATTGATGTGAAATTTGAATTGCCCATGTATGATGGTGAAGTCAATGCTGAGAGACTTGATAACTGGGTCAGATAGATGGAATTTTATTACAGTGTGCAACAAATCAAGTATGAGACAACCCAAATCAAATTGGCATCACTTCGTCTTGCAAGCACATCACTCATCTGGTGGCAGAGTAAGTTGAAAAATGGAACGCAATAAGTTGTCAATGTATTTCCATCATGGAAAGATTTTGTTTTTGCACTTAGAAAGCAATTTTATCCTTTGGGTTATAAGGAGAAGGATTTAATTGAATGGAAAAGTCTTAAACTAAGAAAAGGACAAATGTTGCAATATTACATGGATGAATTCCGTAAGATGGCATTAATGTTAAATATTCCATTACATACACAAGAAACTCTTATGAAGTATATAGGAGGTTTACCTACACATTTTCGTAACATTGTATTTATGTTTGGACCTACTAATATAGATGAGGTTTTTGTTCAAGCAACATACATTGAAGCAGGGGAATGGTCTTAGGCATCCCTCAATGAATGTGGAATGGTCAATGAATGTGGAATGTTCATTGTGCCACTCAATGAATGTGGAATGGTCTTAGGCAACCCTTATTTGTATGATCGCAAAGAAATCTTCTACAGGGAACAGAATCAATATCACTTAACTAAAGAATGCAATGAATACGTTGTACATGTTCATCACATAAAATAAAATCAAACTCTTCAAACAATGGAACAATTAAGGAAGGCAGCTTATGCAAGAAACACACCTATAATTGTGCCAAGTAAAACAGTTGATCTTAAGCATGAACATGAGATGGTTGTAGGATGGGAATTCAATCATACTTTGCTTCAATATAAGTTAATGTCGTGCAAGCACATCAAACATATTACCTCATTACCAATCATGTTTATGATCTTATCGTTTCTAATGTTTTCAACATGGATGGTAGTGGCTTCAGTAAGATGTGAACAAGTTCAAGTGGCTAACAATATGCTCTTAGTTGTCATGGTTTTTTTGCAATTGATTATGATGTGAAAAGTGCACAGGACAGAGTTTAAAGACAAAGGACAAATGGGGTGGCCTATCTTGGACTTAATGATTGGTTAATACCCTTTTAGAGGACCGAAAGGTCTTAGCGGGAGGCATGATCCAAAATGGATCCAGGAAGGCCTAAAAATAAAATTCTTGGAATCAGACGAAACTAGTGTCATTACGTCGGTCTCGTCACGTTGATTACGGCCATATATATTTTTCTAAAAATGGACACTGTATGCGAAAGATATTGCATTCTGATCGATTTCAAAAACAAGCAAAAACGTCAACTGGTCAAAGCCAACAGACCATACTGTTGACGTCAGCAATACGAAAGGTGATGTCATGATGACATCAGCAGGATACATGACAGAATGAGGAGGTGACACATGTCACTTGGTTTTTCATTTTCGGGCTGAGTTGGACCAGTACAAAAATGGCATGTGGCACTATATGAATGTGACACGTGGCAGTCCATATGTGACGTGGCCTAATGACAGGTCGACACGTGGCAGTACGGATGGCAGGTGGTTGTATGGATGTTGATGTGGCAGGGTGACTGAAAAGTACATATGGTGATGTGGTAGTTGAATGAGTAGGTGACTTGGCAATACAGATGCTGGCATGGCACGACACGTGGTTGTACGGCAGGGATGTGGCAGGGGATGTGGAAGCTGACTATGCATGCTAACTGGGTTGTTGAATGTACCCTACGAGCCAACCACAGGGTGACACGTGGCCCAATTATAGGGCACCACGTGGCACCCCATATTTTTCCAATATTGGCTCGGTCAAAAAATTGGTTTGGCACTCCATGATATTCGAACCACTGACCTCTACTTGTGCCAATGGACTACACCACCAATGTTGATCGCCCAAGCTACATGGATCTTGTTTTGACATGTGGTCGGTTTATGTTTTAAATTGTCATTGGTGTGGGGTTAAGGATAAGCCCTGGTCGGTGGGGGCCAACGTGAGGACACATGGAGCCCCACGCGACTAGAGCTATATACCAGGAGCTAAGGTGGGGGCGCAATAGGATAACACTAGGGCACATGTCCACCATGCGACTGGGAGTACAGGGGCTTGACCGGAGGATTAAGTCCAGCACCTAGTCGTCGGCCATATGGCAATGCCCATATGACTAGGGGCTCGGGAGAAAGGGGTTGCACCCAAATATTAATCAACTTTGGGTTTTAAACTATATAATTTGTTTTCTTTATGATTTTCATCCTGTAATAAAGGGATTTTTTCCCATTTTGGGGGGATCTGGAGCCCGATTTGAGGCCAAATCTTGGGAGGAAGTTGGGATAAGATAACCAACTCAAATCCTATATAAATCAGATATTTTTGAAAGACCAGGAACTTCATAATTGCATAATTATAATGATTGTGTGAATCTTGAAGTCATTTTTTATGCAAGGAAGCCATTGAGGAAGCGAACTTTGGAGGCCAATTCCGGGAGCTACGCTCAACCTTTTTCAATCATGTCAGTTGTGTTGGATTATTGAGGTTGAGAAGAACACAACCAAACTAGTTTGTAATCCTTTGGATACATTTCTGATTTACTTTTGAAGCATTGAATATAAATAAGAAAGCCTCCCCCACTGAGACAAAGGCCCAAAGATGTAGGCAATCTTGTGGAACTTCATTAACAACCTTGTTGTTATGGTTTGTTGTTATTTATTCTTATATTATGATCTGCATTTATTTGTGATGGCTGCAATATTCTCTCATTAGGTTCTTCTTCTTTCCTTAATTCCTAATTGGTAATTGAACACATGCTTAAAACTTAACCAAGTCTTTAAAGATCAATTTCGGATCAATCGGATATGGGATAAATGAAGCTAACACTAAGAAACTTTTGTAACTCATCCTTGACTATGTCTTTCAGGGATAAATTCATCATATGTTGAGTTTGGTGGATGGGTTAGGATCCTTCCTTGATATATATGTGGTGTGTGCATAGATCATGTTGGATTCCCTTCATGTCAGTGTAACTCCAAGAAAATGAATCAACATGTTTTTGTAATACTTGTATCGGTCGCACTTTTTGTTGTTCGTTAAGCCCTTGGTTAATTTTCAAGTTTTTTCCAGGGGCAATTTCTATAGTTTCTAAATGGAAATTTTTACCTTTCTGCGGTACTTCATGTTCTATAGGTGAGGTATATTCTATATCAAGAGAAGCTTGAGCCTCATGATGCATGATTTGTTCAAGGATGTGTGAGTTGTTTGAGGAGGAGAAGGAGGCTATAAAATCATTGATTTCTTCATCTTATATTTTATCCTTAATGGATAAATATTGGTCTATGGAGAGGAATTAATGAGCCTCTTCCTTGTCATCACTATCTTCTCCTTCAGCCCAAAGTGGTGGGTCCAAATCTATACTAGGCTTAGTAGGAGGATAGAGGGTTAATTGTTTCATTGAAGACCCATGAGAGATAGTCATGTTGCCTTATCTAAAGATGACATAAGCATCGACCATGGCCAGCCATGGTCTCCCCAAAATTAAAGGATACCCTCTCAAAGAGGTCTTAGGTTGTAGGACCATGAAATCTGTGGGATATTCCCATGAATCCATAGAGATTACTACATCTTCCAAGATACCTTTTGGTTTAATGGTTGATATGTCGGCTATTTGAAGGATGGTGGGGGTTTCTCTAAGACCTGTGAGTCCTAAATCTTGCATGGTTTATCGTGTCATCCCATTAATGGAAGATCCTAAGTTGATTAATGTGTTACAAATGAGGGTATTTTTAATTTGCACATTAACAACAAGACTGTCGGGATAAGAGTATTTAGTTTCAAGAACTCCCCCCATTATTAGGTTAGACTTAGCAATAGGATAGAGGGTCAATTGTTTCATTGAAGACCCATGAGAGATAGTCATGTTTCCTTATCTAAAGATGACATAAGAATTGGCGATGGCCAGCCATGGTCTCCTCAAAATTAAAGGATACCCTCTCAAAGAGGTCTTGGGTTGTAGGACCATGAAATCTATGGGATATTCCCATGAATCCATAGATATTACTACATCTTCCAAGATACCTTCTGGTTTAATGGTTGATATGTCAGCTAGTTGAAGGATGGTGGGGGTTTCTCTAATACCAATGACTCCTAAATCTTACATGGTTTCTCGTGTCATCCCATTAATGGAAGCTCCTAAGTCGATTAATGTGTTATGAATGGGGGTATTTTTAATTTACACATTAAAAACAGGACTATCGGGATCATATTATTTAGTTGCAAGAACTCCCCCCATCATTAGGTTAGACAGTTTTTCCCATGGCATGCACAGTTTGAGGGTCTTTTAATTTTCTATTGGGTTTCTAAATACACAGTTCACATACCAATTTTGAATAAATAGGCACATATTTAATGTCTTGAAAAAGTGGTATTTTCACACACACATTTTTTAGCTCTCCCAAGAAATCAAATTTGGGTTGAGTGCAAGGCTTCTCTAGGCTTAACCTTTCAGGATAGAATGTGTTCTAAAATTGAGGGTGGGCATTATTGTTTTGTGAAGGTGCTTCAGATTTTACTTGTTATCACTCCTTATTCTGAATATCCTCATTAATATCTTCAATATTAAAAGGAGGTTGGTCTTTGGTTATTTTCCTCTCAGATCGAAGGTGAATATCATTACAGTCCAGGGAGGAGATTAAATAGGTCGAGAAGGTAGTGAGTCTATCATCTTACACTAGTTTTCCTGGCCTTCCATTATTGGGGTTAGGAATGGGTTGTGTATGTAGTTGTCGTCGAAGGGGTGTAGAAGATGATGCTTACATTTGAGGAGGGGGAAGAAGTTGCATGGGTGGTTGTTCCATAAGTTGTTGAGGACCTCCTAGAGTATTTCTCCACCCTTGTTTCCATAATTGGTTTGGGGGAGGAGGAGTTACTCATTTTTGTGTTGGCATACCCCATGGTTGAGAAACATATTTCATAGAAGGGTTAGTCCATTATGAATTAAAGTATTGATATTGATATTGAATCATACCTTGAGGTCTAGGTTTCCATGATCCTTTTTGCATGAAAAAGAATAATTACTCTTGTTCCTCATCCTTCTGATAGATAGCCTTCAGCCTAGGTAAATAAGGGTAGTTACAAGTGTCATGAATTTCACTGTAGATTCTGGAAACCTCAATCTGATCCAATGGAAATTCCTTCAATGGGTGATTTATTCTACATTTTGGGAAAAATATGGCCAAATATCATTATGTTTCTTCTTTCTTCTTCCTCGTCTGCAAGGTATCCAATTGAGAGCTTAATTTGTTAAGCAGATCATTCTTGAATTTTTCCAACATGTTCATGATATATTCCCTTGTAACATCACCCCCAACAATCTTGTCAGTTCTTTTAAAGGTGTCTCTTGGTCATCTACATGTTTTTGATGTACCTATGGAATGTCTACGACAAAGGTCTATGATGGTATCAGATTCCAACTAAGAAACATCTCCTCCACTTATCAGGTTAAGTAGTTCTATATATTCATCTTGTATTCCCCTTAAGAGAAAGACTCTTTGAGTCTCAAGAGCCAAGCCCCCCTACCTATCCCTTTTCATATCATAATGGAATCATTCTACATAGTCTTCAAGGCTCCCATCTTCATGTTGTTTCATCTTGAATACCTCCTCTCTTCTTTCTTTATCCTTGTAGTAATCTTGGTATTTCTCTAGGAATTTCTTGGTCATTTGGTCCCATGTGTGAATATTGTTCTTTCGAAGGCCCATGAACCATCGTAACGATGCATCCTTAAGCGTGGACGGAAAAATATTTAATTTCTGAGCATCTGACACATAGTTATCATGTAGGATTAAACCACAATCCAAGACCTAATTGTGAGAAGGAAATACTACACTAGCTAATTGCAAAAGAGAGAGAGGTGAGAGAAAAATAGAATCAATATTCACACATAAGAGACTAAGAAACCAACTCTAATCACCATGTATTAATCCTTAATAATGATTACAATATATAGGACTCTCCACATGAGGAGTAATGTGCACTAGGTTGGGATTTCCATGTGCATGCTCAAGTAAAAAAGTAACTTCTTCCAATAGAAACAATTAACTAAAGTCAAAAGTTGCTAATAATAAGAAAAGGTCAAAAATATAGGTTTTAACTTAGTGAGAACTCTACATGAAGTCAACATGAATTCCACAATAGAAAAAATATCCTAGAATAAGACTAGAGTCCAAGAATGGAACTAAAGACCTAACTGAGTGAGAATTTTCTAATTATGGAAATTCACTAAATAAGTGAAGTGAGTTAACTCCAAGTATTATATGGGTAATGTGCACTTCCCTAGGAGGCTAATATTCTTACTAAAGTGGGCTCTATAGCCATGAAATAGGAAATATCTCCTAAAATTAAGGAAAATAGGAATTATATCCTAAAACATAGGAATTTGCCTAATGGTGGCTAAAAAATAGGAATTGGCCTAATGGTAGCTAAAAAATAGGAATTTGCCTAATGGTGGTTTACGAGCCCATGGTATTTTCCCATGGTATTACATATGGGAATCCACTGGCTAAAAATAGACCTACTATAAATAGACATGTTATAAATAGTAGGAAAATGGAAAAAATGAGTATGTCACTAAGTATGTAGTTGAGCATGTACCCCAAAACATAACTCCTACAAAGTACATCAAACTAAAAGAGGAAAGTGTTAGAATATTCTTTTTATAATCCATGAAAAGTAGGCAAGGTGGAATGAGGATTGTTCTTCATCTTAGCTTCACATTCTGACTCTCTAATCGGAAACCCAAAGGTGGGAAATTCTTCTTTGACATTTTCATTTTCCATTTCTTTTTGAGAGTTCCTTTCAGATACTTTTGGAAAGAGAGTCCCCCTAATGGTATGTTGCTCATTATCTTGTTCTTCAAGAATAGGAATGTCTTCGTGTAAATACCCTTGGATTGTTTCTGACTGTAGTGGAGAACTTTCAAGTTTCATTTTGGCAAGGTAACTAGATGTGGGTGACAAATAATCTGGTTGGTTGTACTCTTTTCCTTCTTGAGATGTTCCTACAATGTTAGTTTTGTGGGGATTTTTGGATGAACTAATATATCTACCTTGTTTATCTCTACTTCTGGTCATAGAAATAATTATAAAACATCACACTAAATATTCAATATCTAAAAAACAAAAACAAAATTCACACAAAATAATAATCATACTTTCTTGACATATCCCCAGAAACAGTGCCAAAAATGACATATCTTTCAATTACCTTTTAATTATCTTAATAAGAAATTGGAAAGTTGATCATTTAATTATCAATTCAGGGTTATATTGACTTTTGGTCTGTCATGCACTGTATATGAAAAAGACTCTTGTTGTTTATGCAGAAGTTGTAGTATGATAATGTCACAAATCAAGTATTCAAGGACACTTGGACCAAGTCACCAGATTATGCTAATTCTAAATTGCGTGAAAGTAAATGTCAAACATGTAGGAAAGGAAGATCACTCTTGTGGAAATAAATCACTCTTGCAGAAAACGTTTCACTCTTGCAGAAAATAAATCACTCTTGTTGAAATTGAAACTACACTTACGAAATTGAAATTGCACTTGCACTTGCTAAATTAAAATCATGTTGCAGAATCAAAATCACACTTTGTGGGAATTGAAACACACTTGTTGAATTGAAATCACACTGAGCATGCAAGTAAAGCTATGATATGTCCTAATGGTGACTGATTTCAATATGTTGGAATCCTTTTTCACAACAACCGTGTATCTCTCATCAATCATAAAAATATAAAACAATAATCAAGGAAGGTGCAGCTACAAGTGGAGTTGCAACAACATGAGTTGCAACACATAAAAATAGGATTTAAAGTGACTCAAGTTGCAACACACAAAATTAGGATTTACAGTGACTCGAGTTGCAACAAACAAATTCAAACGAATTGTAGTTTTAGAATAGATATAAGATTATTTGTGGCTTATAATCAAGATCATGCAATGCACAGTTTAGAAGTTGAATTCAATGAGGTGTAGTAGAAAGAGAAATATAGAAAGATGAACGAATTGCAACTCACTTGTAAAACTATATTCCTTCAATTAAAAGTTCAGATACCACATGAATTGCATATATTCCGCACAAAGTTAAGTTTATACAAATAGAAATTTAAAATCACATAACTGGATCTACTCGATTATTTTATTCCAAATATGAAAGAAAAACCACACAATGCACTTTTATATTCACAATTTTAGGAATTGCAGCAAACCGAGAAGTAACTATGAACAAGAATTAGAAGTGCAACAAACTACTAAATTATAAAAAATAAAGAATGCAACTACAGGTTCTAACTTTATAGACATCACCTGGTGAAGGAAGGGACCCTACCCCCTTAGATGCAACACTGGAAGATTAATTTGGAATCACACGAAAGCTCAACGCATCAACACACAAAAGAGTGAATGCAGGACAATAATTATATTATGAAAAAGTTTATAAGTACAACAGCAAATGTGCAATTACACAGAAAAATTGTCCTTCTCTCTAAGCTCTAATAGCTTGGGTCCTCTTATAATACATTCATAATCTAGAATCATACAAGATATGGATGGATGACCATGTGGAGCAGGTTGTTCATCCATTATTGCTATCTCTAAGAAAGGTCGAGTGTTGTTGATTCGATGGATGAACCAACATATTCATTTAGGTGCTCTTTTGTTTGTTGATCACCTGTCTAAACAGTCATGATGCGGATGATGTGTTGGCAGATCTTTATTTAGAACTGCAATGTCAAGAGAACCATCACATGTCGAAGTGCATCAACTATTGTTTGGTAATGGAACTTCAGCTGACTCGATTATGTCCGGGATTTCAGCAAGTGGGTCTTTGGTAGTTATGTCGGCTTGGAATAGCAGCAATAGAAATATCGACCAGAACTACAACAACTAAAATGTTAGTCGGAATTGTATCAACATTGTTGAACCTTTTGAAACTGTAGAAATGGTGTTGCAGTTTCTTGGAATCACAACAATGGTGTTGCATCCTTTGTAGACCTTTTTCTGCATAAAAATGTTAGTGCAAAGAAACAACAAATTCTATGGAATACATGCAATAATAATCGTAAAAAGACATAGAAGATGTGAATTGTAACTTGGTGCCAAAATAGAGCAATTATATGGAAGAGATGTCTTAGAAAGCAAAGGATGATCAAAATGATATGGGAAAAAGTGTTAGATGGGTGCCAAAAAGATGTCAATTTAGTGGTCCATCACAAGGCTCTACAATCAACCATTTTTGTGCTCACCCTAGTCTTAAGAAATGATGTTATGGCTTGAAACCTTATAAAAAGGACTTGAAAATATGATAAAAGGAAAAATAAAATGACAAATAAAGGGGTTCGGTAAAAATGGCACTCAAAAAAGTGGTAACTCAAGAGAAAGAACACCCTCCATGAAGGCGCTCATAGAAATGGATTAAATGACACCATAATCCATTAAGTAATCCTTAAAACCATATCACTTTCACACTTACCCTTGAATGCTTTCTTTATTTCATTCTTCCCTCAGGACCTATCCCTCTACCTAGGTTCTTTTATTTCTTGTCTAGGTTGACACACCTAATAGGGTTGGATGAAGACCCTTCTATAGTTAAACTTGTCAAATCACATGGAGTCATGGGCTGGTGTGATGCTTGAAGGGAATACTGAGGTGAATTATTTACATGTCTTATATCTTAAGTTACAAGTTACTTTTCATTCTTTAAGGATTAATGTTTCTTATGACCCTTGGATAACCTTATCTTATAATTTGTTTTGTCTTGGATGGCCCTGACATGGTTCTTTGAGGGATGTCTTAGGCTTGTAACCAAGACATTGTGCCTTTATTATAGGACCTTGGTATGTGTGATGGAGGGTAGTGGTTCATCTAGTGACTCATCATCCTCAGACATCAACTCGCACATCCTTGGGTGATGGACAAATGGGCTTGGTATGAGTAGATTAAGTCATGATGACACACAGATGGGTTGGAAGCCCATAGGCTGGGTAGAGTACTTGGGAGCTTATTTACCCACTAGATAAGGGATGTTGCAGCAGCAAATAGCTAGAGACATTGCAGAGATGATATGTATCTCCCTCCATCCTAGATGCAACACTTGGATCTTGGATGATTGGCCCTATTTTGATGATGATGTCATCTTTTAGGGTTTGATGAAGCTAGGGTTTGATGGATTCCTTGGGGTATTCATGATGGTTGGAATGGATTTGAGGGAGGAGAGACATCATTTTCTCCCATCTCACTCTGGATTGATGCCACATGGCCTTTGGAGGCCTCCTCCTTGTTTAAATATTGTAACTTTAAGAATATTCTAATTATATTTGAGTTATTATCTTATAGATCAAATCCCATTTTGTGGATTGATCATGTCGGATCTTGTATAAGACCAAATCCACTTTTGTGGATTGGTCAAACCATATTTATATGGTGGTATTTGTAAAGTCGGCCCCTAGGGTTTATAAAGTGGTTTTAACCACTCTTGGAATAATTTAGCCCTACTAAGTAAAGATACATAACCCTAGCACCTCATCAAATAGTATTTATAAGTGAGGATGGTGGCTCACTTGGTCATTCACTCACTCACACTTCTAGTGTGCATATTTTGAAGGAAGTTTTAGTTGCAGGAGGAAGAAGAAGAGAGGTGCATGCTCAGTCCTAGTTTATTCTTGGTGGTTTGGCCTTATTCTTGGCATTGTATTGGCAATCTGTTATTGAGGAAGTTTTTGTTGGGTTTTCTCCCCCATGAGGGTTTCCCGGGATAAAATGTTGTGTACCTTGTGATTTTTTTTCTTTTAGTGATCCTCTTTATGTTGTTGTTTTGGAAATGCAATGAATACTCTAGTAAATTGAAGATAACCTAATAGCAACATTAAAACTTAACATCGTATCAGAGCTTGACTGAATAGAGCACCTTTCACTGGGTATCTAAAAACATCATTGTTGTTGTACAAGGAAATTAGAGCTTTTTTTGGAGAGGAATATTTTACCAAAAACCATCTAGGGAAGTGAGCCCTACCCTACCACATCTTTTGGCAGCTTGAGCGCACCTTTTCAATGGCCAGATTCTCTAGAAAGTCAAACCCTAGTTTTGACTGGTACCAAAAAACCAGAACCAGTACTAGTACCAGTACCAGAAGTACCAATCCAAAAGTGCACAGGTCAAGTTTCAAGGGGTAAAACTTGAAATTTCATTAAACAGTCACCTCCAGCCAACTCGCCCCAACCCAGTGCATCTCCTGGTAAGTTCATATTCATTTTCTGAGCACTTTCAATTTCTGGTCATTGTCCTAGCTACATGTCAAGATGTCTGGAAGCACCAAGTTTGTTGACAAGTTAGAAGGTGTGGAAAACTTCCATTCCTAGAAGTGCAGAATTGGAATCATTCTTGAAGAGAATGACCTTGCAAAATTCATAAAAGAAAATGTATGGGAAACCAAAGAAGAAGCATCTAAAGAGAAGTACAGGAAGGATATGATTAGGGTCAAAAGAATAATTGCATATTCCAATAAAGAGCACTTGATCCCTCAAGTGTCTTCTAATATTACTCCAAAATATATGTTTGATTCCCTAACCAAAATGTATGAAGGAAAGAACATCAACCGAAAGATGAATCTGAGAACCCAATTCAATAATACAAAGATGCAAAAGGAGAAACGGTTCAAGACTATTTCTCGAGGGTTTCTCAATTCAAGGAACAGTTAGAAGCAATTGGAGACAAATTAGATGAATATGAACTCATAATGAAAACTCTTAATGGTCTCACAAGACCTTGGGATGCCTTCATCCAAATTATTTGTGCAAGAAAAGAGAAACTCCAATTTGACAGTCTATGGGAAGAATGTGTTCAAGAAGAAGCAAGAGTATGCAATGGAGAAGATGTACTATTATGGGATTAATATCAAGCCCTAGTTGATCATGCTAAAGGAGGAAAGAAAAGATCTCATTTCCAAAAGGAGATCCAGTTCCATAAAGAATCTCACCCTCCAAAGAGATTCCAAAAATATCATAAGGGTCAAAGAAAGGGAAAAGACTTATCCTCTTATCAATGTTATCATTGTGATAACATGGGACGCATTTCTAATAATTGTCATGCCAAAAAGGAAGAATACAAGAAGAGAAACAACAAAATACATCATGCCCAAGAAGTTGAAGATGATGAGCCACCCAAGAATGTGACTAAATAAGAAATTGAAGATTATGTTTTGTTTTTTTCCCTCTCAGGATCTATGACACCTGGAGAGGATACTTGGCTCATAGATAGCAGTGCTTCTAAGCACATGACAGGTCAGAAAGACATTCTCTCTAGCCTTACAGAAATTTTCACTTGGAGATGATTATCAGTACCATATAAAAGGAATGGGAGAATCCACCTACAAATTGGATTCAGGAACTCCGATGAGAAAGAAGGATGTAATCTATGTACCAGGTTTGACAAAGAACTTACTTTCTATTTCAGCCCTAGATAAGAAAATTTTCATGGTTTCATTCATAGATGGTGAATTTATTATGTGGTCTAAAGGAAAAACTATAGAAGATGCAGTTGTTTTTGGAACAAAAGAAGGAGGTTTGTACAAGTTAAAAGGTCATTCAGATGTAGCCTTAACTCACTCTATTGAAATTCCTTGTGAACTTTGTCATAGAATACTTGCTCACATCAAATACAAAGCATTACCATATGTAAGCATGGTAGTTACAGGTTTACCAGAAATTAAGGTTGATCATGAAGGTGTATGCAAGGGATGTGCACAAGGAAAGAATATAAAGAATCATTTTTCCAAAGAGCGACAGTAAAGCAGACGGAATCTTGTAACTTCTCCACTCAGATGTATGTGGTCCAATGCCATCAATATATCTGAGAGGGTATGTATACTATGTATCATTTATTGATGATTACTCTCATAAGACTTGGGTTTATTTCTTGAAATCAAAAGATGAAGTACTCGGAAAATTCAAGGAATTCAAATCCTTGGTAGAAAACATCTCTGAAATAAAAATCAAGATACTCAGGTCAGATAATGGAGGAGAGTACACCTCAAATGAATTTGAAATATTTTGCAGAGATTTCGGTATTAAGAGGGAGCTCGCCACTCCCTATAATCCTCAACAAAATGGTGTAGCGGAAAGAAAGAATAGAACAATTATGGAAGCAGTGAAGACTATGATTCACGATCAAGATCTTCCAATGCACTTATGGGATGAAGCAGCAAGAACAACAGTTTATGTCCAAAACAGATTATCCCATAGTGCACTTGGATTCAAAACCCTGGAAGAAATGTTCACCGGAAAGAATCCATAAGTAATCCATCTCAAAATATTCAATTGTCCAGTATTTGTACACATTCCAAAAGAAAGGGGAACTAAGTTGGACCCTTCAATAAATAAGAGAATATTTGTTGGATACTATGAGGTCTCTAAGGCCTTCATAATTTACATACCGGGTTACCATCATATTGATATCAGTAGAGATGTAACCTTTTATGAAGGTGCATCACTCAAAAGATCAAGGAAATTCCAACTTGAAGAAGTATATGAAGAAGAACATGTAGCTCCCAGAATTGTAGAACCAGTGAAGGAAGTTACAATTACCCCTGATGATGAGATTCAAGAAGATCACGATATGATAGAATCTCAAGAACCTCCACAGATGACGATCTCTCACAAGAGAAATCCAACTTGGGAAAGGGAACTTATTCAAGATGCAGAGAAGTATGGTGTCCCAGAAGGAACCATGAGATAAAGCAAGAAACCTAATCCATTCTCCAGTTATATGGCCTTGTTGTGTCATCTCATAGAAGAGGAACTTTCTTTATTTGAAGAATCTATTCAGAAGAAAAAATGGGTGGATGCCATGATAGAAGAATACTAGTCCATTATAAATAATGATGTATGGGAAGTAGTTCCCAGACCAAATAACAAAGATGTGGTATCTTCAAAGTGGATATACAAGATAAAACATGCAACAGACGAAAGTATTGAAAAACATAAGTCAATATTTGTGGCTCGTGGTTTTTCTCAAAAGGAAGGTATTGATTATGAAGAGACATTTTATCTTGTATCCAGATACACTTCTATCAGAACCATCATATCTCTTGCATCCAAAATGAAGTGGAAGTTACACTAGATAGATGTGAAAACAACCTTCTTAAATGGTGTTATTGAAGAAGAAGTGTATATAGAACAACCACAAGAATATGAAGTTGAAGATAGAAAGACTCATGTATGCATGTTGAAGAAAGCTTTGTACAGGTTGAAGCAAGCTCATAGAGCTTGGTATGGCAGAATTGATAGTTTCTTGACGAGCTTGGGCTTTACCAAGAGTAAATTTGATTCTCACATTTACTTCAAGGTTATGAATGATGATCCAGTGATATTTCTACTATATGTAGATGATTTATTCTTGATAGGAGAAGAAAATATCATCACAAATTGTAAGAAAAGGCTCATTGTAGAGTTTAATATGAAATACCTAGGCTCGATGCATTATTTCTTAGGTATTGAAGTTTGGAAGAGCCCAAAGAATATCTTCCTTAACCAAGGGAAGTATTTAGTTGAAATATTGAAGATATTTGACATTTTGGAGTGTAAAGCCATGAACACACCCATGGAAACAAACTTGAAGCTCTTGGTTGATACTTCATCAGAGTTGGATGATGCTACTCTGTACAGACAGATTATTGGTTCGTTGATGTATTTGATGAATACCAGGCCAGATATATTCTTTGTTGTGAACACCTTGAGTTGGTATCTGGTGGATCCCAAAGGTGTTCACCTTGTAGCTTCAAAGAATGTGATGAGATACCTTAAGGGTACGTTGGATTATGGTCTATGTTATACTAGAGATCATGACTTTAGACTGTATGGTTATACTGATTCAGATTGGGCTGGAAGTGCTTCTAATAGAAATATCACTTCAGGATGTTGTTTCAGTCTTGGGTCAGCCATGACTTCATGGCAAAGTAGGAAGCAATCCAATATTTCTCTCATCACGGTAGAAGCGGAATACATTGCAGCATGTTCCACCAGTTGTGAAGTCATATGGATTTGGAATTTATTGACAGGTATGGTCGATATGGATATGGAATCCATTGTGATTCTATGTGATAACCAGAGTTTTATAAGATGACATAGAACCCAACATTCCATGATAAGTCAAAGAACATAGATATCTGGTATCACTACATTTGTGATATGGTGCATAGGGGAGTTGTAAAGCTCCAATATGTTGGCACATATGAGAAGATTGCAAATGTGTTGACCAAGCCTCTATCTCATGTGAAGTTTGAGTACTTTTGAGACAAGCTTGGTGTTGTCCAAAAGGACCTCCCACTAAAGGGGGAGTGATGCTAATGATACTATGGTATCCTTACCAACATCGGGTAGCTTCGTTAGGATTTTATATCCTAGGAGATTGATCATCCCTAGACAGATTATGAAGTTCCAGTAAGGACGTTCTATCAGAGTACCTATGCATGTATATGCTAGATGTGGTCAGTAGTGGTAGCTCCATTAGGATTTTATACCCTAGGGAATATTTTGATTCCTGGGCAAATCCCGAAGGTCTGATAAGGACGATTTGTCAGAGTACCATGTGGTAGCTTGTTAGGATTTTATATCCTATGGAATATTATGATTCCTGGACAGACCCCAAAGGTCCGGTAAGCACGGTATGTCAGAGTACCACAAAATTTTGTTGTTGCACCTGCCTCATTCTGTTACCATATGTTGATGATGATGTTGTCTCAACCTCCTTCTGATGATGTTGTTGTTTCAACCTCGTGCTAATGATGTTGTTGATTCAGCCTCATGTTGTTGACGATGTTGTACCAACCTCATGTTGTTGATGATGATGTACCAGCCTCATGTTGGTGAGATTGTTGTTCTAGCTTCATGTTATTGATGTTGATGTTTTAGCTTCATGATGATGATGATGATGATGATGCCACTTCAAATCCATGTTGTGAACGATAATGGTATTGATGTTGAGAAAAAAATTTGATGACTTATAGATGTGTCATTCAGTGTTCAAGATGTTGATGATGATGTTTCCCTCTCTCTTTCTTGATGATGTTGTATTGGGTTATGTCAGTAGAATACCCTTCTCGTTAAGGGGGAGTGTTGAAATATTGTAACTTCAAAGAATATTTTAATTATATTTGAGTTATTATCTTATAAATAAATTCCTCTTTTGTGGATTGATCATGTTGGGTGTTGTATAAGACCATATCCCCTTTTTTGGATTGGTCAAACCATATTTATATGCTGGTATTTGTAAAGTCCATCCCTAGGCTTTATAAAGTGGTTTTAACCACTCTTGGAAGAATTCAGCCCTACTAAGTGAAGAGACATAACCCTAGCGCCTCCTTAACTAGTATTTATAAGTGAGGATGGCACCTCACTTGTTCATTCACTCACTCACACTTTTAGTGTGCATCTTTTGAAGGAAGTTGCAATTGCAGGAGGAAGGAGAAAAGAGGCGCATGCTCAATCCTAGTTTATTCTTGGTGTTGTGGTCTTAGTCTTGGCATTGTATTGGTAATATATTATTGAGGAAGTTTTTGCTGGGTTTTCTCCCCCATGAGGGTTTCCCAGGATAAAATGTTGTGTACCTTGTGCTTGTGTTTCTTTCAGTGAGCCTCTTTATGTTGTTGTTTTGGAAATGCATTGAATGCTCTAGCAAATTGAAGATAACCTAATAATAGCATTAAAACTTAACACTCCATTCCCAAGAGGGCTTGATGTCTCACATGCGTGGCCTATTATGATTTATTTTTGCATTTTGGCATTTTGTAAAGGATAAATGAGGATTTGACCCCACTTCTATTTTGATGTTGACATTTTATGTGGACAAATATGCTAGGCTAGCATTGTATAAAAAGACTAGCGCTAGCCTTTTCATTTTGATCATCATTCCTCACCATTGTGGAGGACCACTACTGAAATTTGTGGCCCCTTTGGGGTTATTGGTCTCTCTCTCATGCGCTATGCTTGGAATGGATCTCTTTTGGAAGGTTTTTTTATTTTGGATGGATATTTCTACAATTAGGTTTAAATGCTCTTGGTTTCTTGGATGAAGTAAGTAATTTTCTGCAAATTATAGAATATGTTGTTGATGTAAATGGTGAAATATCTATTTTGTTACAATAAGTCTTGTTTTATTGAAACCCTAAGAGAGGAACATAAGTGCTTCTTCCTCTCACAAAGTTTTACTTGTCCAAAATTTTTGAATTGTCCTGGATAAGGTTAGAACCCCAAAGCCATAAAGTGCTATCACTTTAGGATTTTATCCCTGAACAATTGATCTTTGAACTAGTTGAAGCTACAAGAAGGGAGAAATGATATCTAGGGCCCAAAATTGTTTGCACCCTAGACGTTTGTCTCCTTAAAGTCTAAATCCTAAGGCCCAAATGTGCTTGCACCTTAGTGTTTAGACTCTACCTCTTGGTTTCAAGTAGATCAACCTTCAAGCTTGAATGCATTTGAGACTCCATATCCCTATAATGGTAAAGGAACTAATATAGAAGTAACTCTTGTGGTGAAAGTGATTGATAAAACCCCTCTTCCAAATCTCTCAAGTATTCTACTAAATCTACTAACTCTAACCCTAGAAAACTCACTATATTATTTTTTGTTTTTATAAAAGTTTTCTACATCCATCCTAAACTACATTAAATTGATGTATACACTCATCTAAAGGTGGCCTAACTTGTTCATAAATCTCTTCTAGCAATTGGATAATTTTGTGCTTGATGAATGTTTACTTTTCATGTTAAATTGCTACATTTATGAGCAACAATTTTTTTCGCTACTACAAATTATTCAATGTTGTTATAAGACTAGTTTACTATTGCAATTTGCAACAACCATAGCTACTTAGCTTGTCTAGTTTCTAAAATATATATATATATATATATATATATATATATATATATATATATATATATATATATGTTACAAAGTGTTCTTGTTCCAGGCAGGTACAACAAACTACATCACAACCTCTCTTTCCCAAACATATACCAACCAAACGATGATTAAGATAGGGGGTGGTAGGCTTGGATACTAAACTTTCTATTTGATCCCTTGAGGTCACCAGGGAAGCCTCCTTTGTGGTGGACCTCTTCCATCACTAAAATGAGGGAAGATCCTACTAAGGTGACAATGGTAGTTTCTTCCATAGTTATGTAAGATTTTGGGATATTGTGGTGGGCTTTGCACAAGTATAAATCATGTGATAACAAGTCAAAATAATTTTCCTTGCATTGAGTATCAAGTATCTAATTTCAAAACACTTAGACTTTTGTGTACATAATTCCAACTAGATTTGAAGGAAGATCCATGCATATATGTTATTCTTGCTAATATTGGTAGTGCATATTCTATTTTTGTATCTACCTTTTATGCCACTATAGAAGCTCTAGGGAACGCTTATAAACGACCTCTCTTGAGTCTTTTTGTGATGCTATGATTTGGGAGAAAGATAATCTTGTGCAACTTGGATTGATTAGCACTAAGGATACATCCAACAAATCCTTAGTGGTCCAACAAAAAGATAAATACAAGAATCCAAAGAAGCAACATCCTCACCACAACAATAAGAAAAACAAGGGTCCCAAATTCTCTTTGCCATCTTCCGCTCCTAATGGTGACAAAGAAGAAAAATCCAAAAGTAAGAATACTAATAGACATTGCAACTTTTGTGGGAAAGATGGTAATGTGGAGTCAAGATGTTTTAAGAAGATGGAAACTTTGGAAGCAACGATGAAGAAGCATAACATCAGTATTGATTCGTCTTCTTCTAACTCTTCTTATCATGGACATGCACTTTCTACTTCTAGTTTCTCCTTCAATGCAAATTCTACTTCTTTTTCTTATGAGTGGCTTATTGATTTTGGAGCATCTTATCATATGGCTATGGATAAAGCCATATTTTCTACTCTTGATTAATGAAACACCAAGAAAATATTTGTTGGTGATGATAGATCTCTTAGTGTTGGATGGTTTGGAACAGTTTAGGTAGATAATGGTCATTTCAATGATGTATTATGTGTTCCAAGTATTTCCTCCAACCTTCTATTAGTGTATCAAATCAGTCATTCAAGTGAAGGTAAAACCATAGAGTTTTCACCTCACCAAGTTGTAATCAAGGATCTAAAATATCCTAAGCATGTTCTCGCAACTAGAATTGTTGATGATATTACTAGGTTGTAAAAGTTTTAGAACTTTAGGTCATCATATTTTCCATCATTTTTTGTTTCTCGTAGCGATGACTTGAGAAAACTTTGGCATGAACAGTTTGGTCATTTAAACTATCGCTCATTGCAGCAACTATGTAATCAACAGATTGTGATTGGTATTCCTCTTGTTTCTTTCATAGATGGTGTTTGTGTCAGTTGTGTTCTCAAAAAAAATCATCGGGATAGTTTTGATAAATGTGCCTCTTAGCACGCCTCAACCCCATTGCATCTTGTCCACGGTTACTTGTGTGGTCCACTTTCTTCTCCTTCTTTTTCTGGGTGCAAGTATTTCTTAACTTTCATGGATGAATTTCTCATATGCACTTGGGTTTACTTCTTAAAACTTAAGAACAAAGTGTTTAACAAGTTTTTGGACTATAAGTCCCTTGTAGAAAAATAATCTAGTCATCAACTTCAAAGGTTAAGAAAACATAATGAACATGAATATGTGAACAACAATTTCACAAATTACTGCACTGCACAAGGAATCGAAATGCAACACACTATTCCATATACACCACAACAAAATGATGTTGTTGAGAAAAAGAATCACACATTAAAATAAATGGCTAATTGTATGATCCAATCTAAGGGATTAAGTCTTAATTATTGGGTAGAATCCATTAACTGTGCAAATCACATAGTAAATCGCACTCCCACAAAGGCTCTTAAAAATATAACATCGAATAAGAAGGGAATAAAATTAAGCCAGATGTAAGCCACTTCCATGTATTTGGCATTTTAGCATGGGCTCATATTATCATCAATCTTAACGACTACATTTATATGTGGCTTAACACCCATTTGGACCATGATCTCTATTGCATGGAGGGTCATTTTTCGATGATCAATTGTGAGAAAATATCTTGTAAATCTCTCTGTAATTTTTTTCTTTTTCATTAATAAATTTCTCCAAGTGGCCATGTTGTCTAGGTCTGTGGATGTTTCCCCACAAGGGTTTTACCACATAAAAACATGAGTATGTTGATATTTGATCTAGTTGTGTGAGTGGTTATTAAAGGTGTTCATCCTCTATTGGAATACATGTGTTGTCGAACGGAGTTACCTTGTGATGTTCCTCCTGGACTCGTTTCACAACTCGATGGAATTTGTATTGGTCATATACCTCACTTCCTTGGTTGTTCCATGACACCTAGTGAAAGGGGTATCGACATATTCTATAACATCTCTCTGCATCTATGAAAAATTATTTATATTTCCCAAGGTCAAATTTAGGTGCTCTCGGCCCAACCTTGTAAATCATGGGACTCTCATGATCATTGACATCCACACCAATCCAAGATTCTCCTCTAGTAACAAAAATGGCATTCTAATTGATTTCTCCATCGATTGATCTAGGTTTTAAATTAATCAATTTCTTTGCTCGCTATCTTATCATGTACTCCCATTTTGTAATTAACTCAATATAGTCTTCAACACTATGGGTATTAACTCTACAATGAGAACACCATGGCCATCTAGGCAGAGGAAATTATCGAGCAAGGTGCCATATTTCTTCACAATTGTAGCATATAACAGGTCCCATTCTTTGACTAGTCCTGCCTCCTATGTATCCACAACCTTGTCCTCCTGGTGGTTATGAGTTATATGCTACCCTGAATGCAATTTTTTCTAACATGTTGGACGAAGCATCTAGAGCCTTACATTTATTGGTACCGAAGGTAGAGATGCCACAAAATTCACAATAAATTGTTTTTGTAGTTGAATGCTACTTCTACAAAATGGGGAAATGTTAGGGAGGATGCCCATTGGTTCTAGGAATTTCACAAAACTCTCCAATATATGAACTCAAAGCCTATGGAAAACCCCAATAAGGTGCAATGTTATTGAACTAAGTATTAGTAGTGACTTACATAACCTCTCATGTAGGTATTCTTGGAAAGATTTAAACAAGGGGGTTAGGTCGAAACCCCCCTCACAAATTTGGGCACTTAGAAGCATGATGCCCTTCTATTTGGCACCCTATACACAACACCTACTCTTTGTCAACTTTAGGTAATGATAGTTCTTGTATAATTTATGTAAGCAAAGCAATCTGATTCTAAATCCATGACAATTCTAGGCTTATCCCAATTAATGTAGCCTTAATATTTTGAGGATATACAAACCTCCATATCTAGATCAATTTAGAGGATATTTTGAGGATATCTAGATCAATTTAGAGGTATCCCGAATTCCCTTATACCTCCATATGGATTCACAAATAAACCAATGTTTTGTGTATCCTCTTCTCCCTTTCCCCATAACTTTGGGTACTTCAGAGGGGATCCTCCATGTGCTCCATCAATCCACTAAGTGTAAATCCTACTAAAATAAAACCAATAGGTCTTGGTTAAGTAACTAAAACATGGCTTAATCCTATTACAAGATTGTTAACTCCTTGAACTGTACTAGGTCGTCCTGAGCTACTGCTACTTCCAAACAATGTTGCAATCTAAGAGCTACAACTTCCTACCAATATTCAAATCTAAGTGATACTACTTCCTATTAGTGTTCCAACTTGACTACTATTATCACTTGATTGCTTAGGCAAAGGAAAATACAAAATAGAACTAGATTTTGGAAATACCTTATGATACAAAGGTGTCTAAGGAGTGGTTGGATATCGTCCACTTCCATCAACTTTAGATATGATTTCTTCAAGCTAGGGGGGTTAGTATTGTTGAAACAACTAATGCACATCCATAATAATTTCATTTAGAGTATTCATGTCTTTGTCTTCTATTGGATTTTCTGGTTTGGTCTATTCCACAACTTCCTTTGAGGTCATCTCTACTTCATCAGTCTGGATGGTTGCATCTATCTTTGACACTTCTCTATCTCTGTCTTCTAATTATGTTTACATTTCTTCACCCTAGATACCTCTTATTGGGTTTCCCTCTATTGCTATTTGTCTCTCTACTAACTATGAGCTAGCCAACTCTCATTATCTTTTCTGCTTTCGCAACCCATTCATTCTTCCCTCACTACTTACTTCATCAATGATATCCTTCTTCATCTACTTCTCTTTCTTCCATTTTGCATATTGTTCATCCACCACTAATCTATGATATTTTGCGTCCTTAGAACCCTTTTATCCTTTGCATTAGTCTTTGATTCCCCTCCCCATGCTACAATATTCCTAAATTTTGCAACTTGCCAACACCATTCTAGCCACACCCACTAGTGTAGGGGTATTTCTCAATAATGTATATCTAATGTTCCCAAGCTGATATGTCAGGAACATCACGTTTTGTATGAATTTTAATTGGTTTTTATTGTGACATTTCATCAAACACTTTGTTTATTATGATCCTTTAGGTTGTGAAAGGATTATACTGATGATTTTAATGTGTATTTGAAGCAATAATAAAACATAAATATAGCAATGGATATACCTCAACCAGATGCATGATGAATAACACAAGTGATAACTCAAATATCTCAGGTCTAGTATTATTCATAAGGAAGAAGATCCTAATACAATGGATCTGTATATCTGGTACAATATAGCTAATAGATCATAACAAAATGAATATAATCCTCGATCAGATGAAGAAGAGAAGATACAAGCCTCCAAAGTACCTCCTAAATGCAATAGATGAACACAAGATGAGATTTGGGCCATATGAAGTGCCAAACCCCAAGACTGGCTAAGTCACGCCCTGTTGGAAGACTGAATACCCTTAGCAATTCGGCCATGTTGCTCAAGGACTCCAAACACTTCGATGAATATGCCAACTGTAGATCGGGGTGAGTAGAGTGCCCCCCCAAAGTCTCAGAACAAAATAACAAGAGATGCTCCTCCAAGGGTTGAATCCTCCAGTGGAGTTGCGCCCTCCTTAATCATGTCAATGCCTAATAATTCGACCTAGCTGAAGGAAGTCTCCAAATGACTCCAAATTGAGTAGAGTGATAGATCAGGTTACTGCAAAGATAACCCAAGTGCTCAAATATTCAAAATCCTTCTTAGATCCTTGGATCAAGCCTCCCTCCAAGGAATGATGTGCCCCCCTGGATGACTGACACCCTAGACAATTCGTCCCTCCTCCTAGTTGGCCCCAATGACAAGAAAAACACTATAGAAGTATAGATCTGATGTTTAGGAGCAAGGTAGGATAGATACCTAACTAAATAGTGACATATGAAACCATCTCATGAGCAGATCCACTTCACAGTTGTGCCCTCCTCTTGGGGAAAATCACCCCACTCTCACTGCAAATCAAATCTCCACCTAAATCCCTTCAGATGAACCCAAGAATGGCGTTAGGGCCTCTGCAAAGAAAACCTAATAGCTGAAATCCCCAAAATCCCTTCTGCTTGGCTAGATCAAACTGATCCAGCTCCACAAATGCGCCCCCTTTTACTGGAAACCCTCAAGGGTGTGTCCTCTCTCTATGTGTACATGTGGCTGATGTAGAACTTCACTGAAGCTGAGAAAATATGATGTAGAATGTTGAGGGAGGAATATTTCACCTCTATGACCAAGCTTGGATTAGGTTGGGTGGGATCTTTCACCACCGAGGTGATCTCTAGGTTTGTTAAGTCAAAACCCTCAAAACCCCCAAGGCATTGGCTCACTAGCTAGAAGCCAGATATCAAAACTGATAATCAACATAATGATAGAATAGAGGCCCTTGCCTCTCTTTTATCCTTCCTACTCACCTTGTCCCTCCAAAGTGACTTTTTCTTTATTAATTATTAATTAATTAATTAATTAACTATTTTACCTCTGAAAATCACCTTGTCTCTCCTTGTGGCTTCCCTGGCCACTGAAAGTCACTTTTCATCATTCTATCTTGTAGCGTGGTTCCTCTCGATTCCAATGCATTATTACACTAAGAGGTTCCTCCAATTATTATGCCCAATATGACCTCTTTAGTGCATTTAATTAACCTATAGCCCAAAATAACTCAAAATCATTGAAATTGTTGGAATCCAATGGAACCAAAGCCAAGTTGTGCGGAATGGATCATAATGATGAAATAAGGTGAGCGATACAAGTCAGACCCAAAAATACCCCTCAATAGCTCATGTACTTGCTATAATCTCCATCTGGCTACTATGGTCATCATAACACTCTGTAATACCCTGATGTCCCAAAGTGGGGACATTACAGTCCTCCCTGCTAGAATATTGCTTGTCCTTAATCAATAACTGAACCCATCCAAATATAATACCTGGGTCCCATGTCCACATGTGGGACACACAGTAGGCCCCATCTACAGATGAACTATCATACACTCCACCCCCTGGGTCCCATATCAAAACATGAACTGCAATACCTTGTGAAGCATAATCCTGAAATATATCAACACCGTGAATCTCCTACACAGGACACGTGGCCTCATCCCGGAATAATTCCATCCTCCAGGTCCATACCAATATCAAGATGGCCTCCATCAACTGCACATGTTGGTGCCAGAGTGAAGTAATGTAAGACCTCCGTGAGACACTCTCAAGTGATGTGCTCTCCTCAACACTAAAGCTCAATGGAAAGTCAAAAAACAATTCCCCTGCCAAGCTCCACTTGCCCCTGTCAATCAGTGAAATTCTCAACCCTACAATTCCTAGGTCCCATGCTAGTCTCTGTCGAAGATCATCATGATGGCGCTGCGCTACTCTGACCATGCATGTATGTCCCTTGTATTTATACAGGATCCCCCACTCTTGGATCCTCAGGATGAAATACCTGTGGCAACTGGACCTGTTGTCCATAAGTTGCATCTGTAAGAGAACCTCTGTGGAAATAGTATCTACCCAACCATCTCCCTGCTCGATCATGAGGATCAAAAGGGAGAAAATTTCTCACTCCATAGGAAAAGTCCATGCATGCCCACTCAAAACCAACCTGGTTCATCATAAGGTGAAACAGCCTACCAACAAAATGGACTCTTGGATCCCATGGAAAACTTGGAATTTTATCACTTCCAGTCCCCGCTAACAGCTCATGTGTCAGACTGATCATTATCGGAAGCCCTCTGTGCTCATCCTCATGAGTATCTGTATATTTGTCTCCCTCTGAGATCTATGCTATCACCTAGCCTATGATGCTCACCATCACGCACAAAGTATCAACTATCTACCTATCATGATCCACCTATTTCTTGTTGTGTGTCGTAAAAGAACTCATGTCAGGTGGTCTCAGCCTAACCTCTCTCCATGTCCTCTGCCATTGTCTATCTCTCCTCATGTTGTTGTCTATGATAAAAGTGTTAGGAGAGGCTAATAGAAACATGTGTAGCTGACTGTAGGACTGGAATATATCACATGCATTGGTCAATCCCAAGGATTCGACCAGAAGCTCATCCATCAGTATCCATGATAAATACTCGTTTGTATTCATCACCGAATCCCAATCATCCTGTACAACTAGAAGTAACTCCTCCAACTATTGGTCAACCAACCTCCATCTCTCATCTCCCATGAAACTACTGATACTGTGAAGGTAATCTCTCATAACTATGTGTTGTTGCAAAGGAGTGACATATATATGCTCCCCTGCGTGTGTCTCCTCCCTGCCATCCAATACGTCCATCTAAATCCTACTACATATCTCGTCATTTCTCTGTGAACTATCACTCATCACAGTATGCTCCTGCATACTCATGTCATCACCTGTATACTCTTGTTCCATCATAGATCCTGGGTATACTACTGAATCAACCTCTACGTGAAGGTCAACCTCTCTCAGAACACAAATGTAAGTGTCCTCAAAATTGCCCTTGGCTCTGGAGTCCCTGTGCTCGAATGTCTCAAAGATCCTCGTGGAGGGTATCTCATGCACCTCCAGATCATAAATCTTTGTACTCATCAGTGACTATGGGTACTCCTCATGCTCCTACATCAACTGGTGCTCCTCTGCTAAACCACCAACATCCTCTAGCAATGTGACTGAAGGATATATCTGACTCTCCACTAAGATAGATGTAGTGGATCTTTGACGTATCTCCTCAAGAAGCTCCTCTAATATAGACTTTTATTCTTGAAGGGATATCTATGTGCCTCTCAAGAATCCTCGGGTGCTCTCCAACTCATGAGTGAGTATGTCCATATCCAACTCCTGCTCCCTCAGAGCCTCGTGATACATCTCGCCAATCCCCAATAAGTAATACATGTCTGTCAACAACTGCTAGTACTCGGCCCTCATCACAGACATTGTCTCCCTTGAGTATGAAATTCATCCCTGGAAAATCCCCCATCTGAACTACCATGTGCCACTGATGCCCTCCAGCAATAATCTTCCACCAATGCATGTGTGTCATCAATGTGCCTAGCGTTTTCCATGATCATATCATCGCTAACTGTCAATTTTCCTACCAAGTAGTGTGACTCCTGATCACAGTCATGTTGAGGTGCTACCTCATGTCTCTCACTACTAGTGCCAACACTGGAATCCCCAACAACACTCTATGCAGAAGATAAAGCATTGAAATGCCCCCGATCCACTGTGTTACTTGTTCCTCCCATATGTGACTACACATCATCCTCAATTGTTATCTCCCTCTGAATCATATTGTATCTGATGTGAGCAGGTGTATCCTCCTGTGCAGTCACCCTGCTACTATCATTTGCACCTGGATCCCATATGGATGTGTCCAGACACATGTTAAGTTCATCCTAACCAATAAAGGGTACATCATCATCACTGCAAGATGGTCCTATAAGTAAGTGTCCCATCCAACTGTCAATCTCCACATCTTGATCAAACAGTGGAGCCTCCAAAATAAGTGACCCCCTCAACTCATGTTGATGTGTGTGTGTAAGACAAACTGTCTACACGTCATGTATCTCCTCCTGGATCTGTGGATCCATATGTCCTTGGTGTGCATCCCACACATACGGATTCTCTATCATATCTAAAATTCCACCGATATTCTCATGTGTCATCGCTATCATGGGTGTTTGAAAGGATGAAAACTATGTCACGACCTTCATAGGTAGCTCATCAGGTCTAGGTGCTAACACGTGTGACTCCCCACTAGTGTCACCACTCTGTTGAAGTGTAAGGTCACCAAAACTATGTGATATGATTGTTGAAACACAAGGGCTATCATCCGGTCCATCCCACTTTTCCTCCAATGTGCAAGGGTCATTATCCTCCCTAAGCATGAAAGAGTCACTAGCCTTTACAAGTGTGCAAGACTTACCAACGCCATCGGACTACTCTAAATAAGCATCTATCATTGCATCCTCATACACCTCCTCATCCTCAGTGTCATAGTGTACCTCAACAATGTGTTTCTTACCTTTACCCCTACATCTATGATCTAGTTCCCAAGGCACTTTTCAACTATAGCAAATTTGTCTGCTCCTAATGGGTGTGGGGTTACTCTGTTCTTCCCTCCATATACTAGCTGGTAGTGATGCTCTCTCTTCCATTTGTCTACATAGTGCTTTAGTATCTTGTATGTTGGGTATCAACTTATGTAGGGTTAAGTCCCATTCCCATCTATCCATTTCTCTCTATGGGAGACCCCTCAGGTTGGCAGGAGTCTAAGCTCTGATACCACTATAATTTTCCCAAGCAAATATGTCAGGAACATCAAGTTTTGTATGAATTTTAACTGTTTCTGATTGTGGCATTTCGTCAAACACTTTGCTTATTATGATCCTTTAGGTTGCGCTAGGATTATACTAATTATTTTAATGTGTATTTGAAGAAATAATCAAACATAAATATAGCAATGGACATACCTCAACCAGATGCATGATGAATAACACAAGTGATAAATCAAATATCTCAGATATGATATTATTCATAAGGAAGAAGATCATGATACAATGGATCTATAGATCTGGTACAATATAGCTAGTAGATCATAACAAAATGAAGATAATCCTCAATCAGATGAAGAAAAGAAGCTACAGGCCTCCAAAGGCCCTCCTGAATGCAATATATGAACACAAGATGAGATATGGGTCGTATGAAGTGTCAAACCCCAAGACTGGCTAAGTCACACCCTGTTGGAAGACTGAATACCCTCAGCAATTTGGCCATGCTGCTCAAGGCCTCCAAACACTCTGATGAAGATTCCAACTATAGATCGAGGTGAGTAGAGTGCCCACCCAAAGTCTCAAATTGAAATACCAAGAGATTCTCCTTCAAGAGTTGAATCCTCAAGTGGAGTTGCACCCTCTTGAATCATGTCAATGCCCAATAATTCAGTCTGTCTTAAGGAAGTATCCAAATGACTCCAAATTGAGTAGAATGATAGATTAGGTTACTGCAAGGAAAACCCAAGTGCTCAAATCTCCAAAATCCCTCTCAGACCCTTGGATCGAGCCTCCCTCCAAGGAATGATGCACCCCCCTGGATGACTGAGACCCTAGACAATTCGGCCCTCCTCCTAGTTGGCCCCAATGACAAGAAAAACACTCTAGAAGTATAGATATGATAATTAGGAGCAAGTTAGGATAGATACCTAACTGAATATTGAAGTATGAAACCCTCTCATGAGCAGATCCACTTCACAGTTGTGCCCTCCTCTTGGAGAAAATCATCCCACTCTCACTGCAAATTGGATCTCCACCTAAATCCCTCCGGATGAACCCAAGAATGGAACTAGGGCCTCTGCAAAGAAAACCCAATGGACGAAATCCCCAAAATCCCTTCTCCTTGGCTAGATCGAATTGATCTAGCTCCACAAATGTGCCCCCTTTTGTTGGAAACCCTCAAGGGTGCATCCTCTCTCTCTCTCTATGTACATGTGGCTGATGTAGAACTTCACTGAAGCTGAGAAAATCTGATGTAGAATGGTGAGGGAGGAATCTTTCACCTTCGTGACCAATCTTGGATCAGGTTGGGTGGGATATTTCACCACCGAGGTGATCTCTAGGGTTTGTTAAGTCAAAACCCTCAAAACCCCCAAGGCATGGGCTCACTAGCTAAAAGCCAGATATCAAAACTGATAATCAACATAATGAGAGAATAAAGGCCCTTGCCTCTCTTTTATCCTTCCTTCTCACCTTGTCCCTCCAAAGTGACTTTTGCTTTATTAGTTATTAATTAATTAATTAAATCACTTTAATTAATTAATTAACTCTTTTACCTCTGAAAAGCACCTTATCTCTCCTTGTGGCTTGCCTGACCACTGAAAGTCACTTTTAATCATTCTATCTTGTAGTGTGGTTCCTCCGGATTCCAATGATCTATTACACTAAGAGGTTCCTCCAAGTATTATGCCCAATATGACCTCCTTAGTGCATTTAATTAACATATAGCCCAAAATAACTCAAAATCATTGAAATCGTTGGAATGCAATGGAACCAAAGCCAAGTTGTGTGGAATGGATCATAATGATGAAATAAGATGAGATATGCAAGACAGACCCCAAAATACCCCTCAATATCTCATGTACTCAATATAATCTCCATCTGGCTACTATGGTCATCATAACACTATGTAATACCCTGATGTCCCAAAGCGGAGACATTACAGTCTGTATGGGTAAATGGAAACAACCCCTCTTCTACCAAAATCACCTTTATCCAAAGAGGGATTTCATGTATTAACCTACCCAAGCTCCTTTCTTAAAGACTACTTCTGCTTTAGAAAAGAACTAACATTTTTTTGTAGCAAATTCTATGATGTATCTGTCTATTATATTGTCCACCAAAAAGTTGAAAACATGGGAAATATGGTGAGATAATCATTGTAATGCAATAATATTTGTAACGATCCACTAAAGAATAATTTTCCATCAATTTTGTTACTCCAGGGCTTCCCCAAGTCTCTTCAACCACTTATAAATACTTACAGGAAACTCATACCAAAATGCCTCATACTGGTCATTGGGTCATCATGTAGAAGAAATTATCTACACATCCATGGATCTCATTCTTGCAACTCAAATTTCTTGTAATACAAAGTCTTCAAACCTTTTCTCTGACCAATTTTCGACCTCGTACTTATATATTCTCCTACTCATCCTACAGATGTATCCATCTAAAGAATAGTCTCAGTGATGGAACCATTTGTAGAGGATAAATAGAGATCGTGGTTCTCATAAGGGACCAACAAAATCTCCACTATAGTCTAGATGTGTTGGCATTCTCATTATTCCCAAAGGGAGGAAAGTTTCACCCAAAGCATAGCCAAGATTGAATTTTAGGGAGACACGTTAGGATTTCCACAACATTATAGATACCTGTATCCTAACACACCTTCATTCTACCCTCATGGAATGCATCAGTAAGCTGAAGAACTAAAGATATAAAACATCATCATAATCGAAATATATAATAAACAGAATGTATAAGAAAACATGAAAGTAACGCAATTCCATCAGACATGCATAAGGGACAAAATACTCAGATTTTTAAAGGGGACCAAAACATTGTTTTATTCATAAATTCCATCAGCGTACAACATAGTTCTATAATAACTCAATGGACATATATAGAAAATAGAGATCATCATACCCAATACAACTATCTAATCCACTGACTGGCCATTCAACCCCTTTACCCTAGCCTTGAAGTGATTTTATACAATAACAATGGGTAAATTTGACCATGTCAAGTCAGTTACAAAATGGGATGAGGATGATTGTGTCAATCCATTAATTAAGTAGGCTCATTTATTACATTCCTCAACTTGTAGTCATTGGCGGCCAATTTCCGCCACATCCCTTTATATATTTTATGTTTCCCTTGTACTTATATATATGTTATGTTGTTGCCTCTTGCTATCCATTCATCCTTTTGCAACTTTTCCCAAAAAAGGATCCAACAGTGAGGGTATTTCCTTGAAGACCTATTTCCCCTCCAGTGACTCCATGAAGGAACGAATCCATATTCCTAAAAATTTGGAAGTATCTTACTGATTGTAGAGGTGAGCACATCCAACAAAAATTTGAAGGCATTGAATATTTATTTGACAACTCCACTCCACTAATATTGAAACAAGGTATGAAGGTTATATCATTTTTTCAAATTCCATATCAATTTTCTCTATTGAATATTTGAAGTAAAGAAATATGACATTTTTAGATGAATCATGGATGCAATATTGATTCAATCCATTAGATTTCTCAACGATCAAAGGGTATCCCAATCAATTCCTTGATATAGATTGGGATTATCACATCCCAAAGTTCCATGGACATCATGATTCTATTGTTCTACATGTTACATCTTTCATTTAATTCATTTCAAATTTCAATATTACCTGTGAGGATGTCAAGATGAAAATGTCCATGTGTTCTTTGAGAGATGATGTAGTAGATAGGTTTTGTGACTATATTCCATGGGAGATATCCTCACTTGTAGGTTTTATCAAGACATTTTGTAAGCATTGATATTTAAACTATGAAGAAGAATAGTTTCAAGACTCGGTAGATGAGACACACAGCATCCATGCCATGTGTGATCAAATTTCTCTTTCATCACATGAACCACTAGTGCATGATCCTGAAGAAACACATTATCGTGATGAGGTACACTTGTATGAAGATAAGGGTTTGGTAAGCATTATTACCTTTCATATTTCTAAACATAATAAGGAGTATTTTGATCAATTGGAGAGGGTAGATCTTGTAGAGAAACCCTTGGAAGATGAATATTTTTCAAGTGTTGTCATTCCCTCATGTGAGGAAAAACATGGCACCAAGAGTATGAAGACATTGACACTCTTTTTCCAAATTGGAAAGTGTATATGGGATAGAGATTGTTAGTATTTTCATGGATATCTCACCTACAATATTGATAGTGAGAGCTCTAGGGATGAATTTTCAGATTTTGTGTGTCTTAGGAAACTAAGGTTCATAGAAGTATGTCATGCATTTTTTTTTATTAACCAACATTCATTCATTTGTGGAAAAGGCGAAATTTTGTGGGATAATCATCATCAATTAATGGTTCATTAAGATAAATTCCAACCATATGTATTTATCAATGAGGTCGATTTAGTGTAGCATAAGGGATCCATGGAAATAAAAGTGATTTAAATTTCCAGCCATTGATGTTTTCAACTCTTACCTGATTCATGTATGCCAAATTAGCAAGAGGAAATATTTTTAAGCTTGTGATTTGTTTGGGACAACAACATTTTCAATCCCTAATTTATTGTAGAAAATTTCATCCAAGCCCTAAATTTTGAACTCGTGCATTTTTCGAGATCTGATATGTGGACTCATCCTCTATGTGCATTGTTGATAGAAAGCAACAAAGAAGGGAAGCAAAAATTTTATTGTATATTATTGTTGGAGTTTCTTCGAAACCCTTCTTGCTTGAGGGTGAGATGAGTGATCCACATGGTAGTCATGGAGGACACATTTTGGAGCATGTGGATAATTTATGGCTTGATAACACACTTCCACATTCACATGTTGAGGTTTATATCAACCCTATCCACCATTAGATAGAGAAATCTTGTAGTGGCACATATTTTTCTCATGATGATTTTGATGTTTACCTTCATCTTTAGGATCCTACTTCAATTTTCATCCATGCATTAACCATGATTCTAGCATATGCTAACAAGATGCTTGACATATCCTTGTTTTGTTTTGTTTCCAAACACAAGGGAAGATCTCATGGTGTTGATGAGATTATATGGTGGTTACATTTACCCTATGATTTCACCTAGATTTTGCATCTTCCTATGTTAGATTAGGGTAGGAAAAATAAGGTCGATGTTGTGAGCATTAGTTTTCATTTTGTGATGTTCCTTTTAAGAATTTTGGCATGTTCCTCTTTTGTAAAACCATTTTCGAAAACTTAGTAGCTCAAAGGAGAACCTTGGATTGTTATGTGGGGTTACATCATGCAAAGTTTGGATCAATCCCACCACATGTTTTCACCTTTCACGAAAAGTCTTAGCAGGTGCTCACAGATTATGGAATTCTCATACACTCTTCAGGAGAGTGCTTGTCCATGTATGGAGCCAGATGTTACCACTCATATTGCATGAAGACTTTTTATGGGATTGAATACCCTTTCCAACAGGTTGCATATAGAGGACTTTGGTTTGGTGTCTATAGGTTGAAACTTTTGATGCATATTTTCTCATTAAGCATCACCACATATTTGGAGGAACGTGTGCTTTGTGGGTTCATATTGCATTATTCGAGGCATTGTCGCATATTTGGATACATTGACACATCACTTGGATAGATGTTGGAGGTTTTGATGAGTGCCTTGCATGGGTTAATTACACTTGTCATTCTAGCAACCTCATTATTGGTCAAATTTCACTCTTGGAAGGAGTGCCCTTCATAGATTGATTACACTTGCCATTCTTGGAGAGAAATCCCTAGGATGTGGTGCCCCATTTTGAGGTTTTGATGAGAGGATAGAGGTATGTTTTCCAAAGCACTCTACCCAAGAGACCTCCAATGTCCATCATTTAATGAAGAAAACATGTTCAAAGGGGTGACATGTGGAGGATTTGTTGCATTCATAATGAGGACACTCCCCCCTTACACACATTTCAAGGGTGCATTATCCTTATAGTCTTTTGGGAGAATGTTTAGGTCATTATGCATGTGGATCAAGGTCAAAACACATGTTTTTAGGGCATCCTACTTTTAAGGGGCAGTTGTAGCCACCATTTCCCACCTTTTGTACATATACCAAGGGGCCATTAAGTGCATGACCACTTTGAGTTCACTTTTTCACACATGCTAAGAAGTGGTTACATTTATTGAGGAGCACTCCACATCTTTTGGCATATAGCCTTAGAATGCTCCATCTTGAGGCCTTGTTTGGACGAAATTTAATGTCCATGCATGTGGACCCACACTTGTGGCACATATGTTGAGGTATCCCTATCTTGAGGGTTGTTATAGCAACCAATGGACCATTTCTTACACATTCAACCATGAGATTCACTTTTATGAGGGAGTTGTTGCCACTATTAGAGGAGTTTCCTAACCCTAATAAAGACACTTGCATAATTTTATAATCTTGAGGAAGATTAGTGATCCACATTGTTGAGCACTCCCTTGACATGGTCTTATATGCATATTTTATTGGACATGATTTGGAAGGAAAGCCTCTTGAAGAGTGCTCCAAGGGAGAAAGAGACACGTGGCATAAGGAGTCAAGATGCTTGGTCATACAAGTTAATTCCATGGAAGTGTTTTTCTTGTGAAGGTGACAATTGGCACCTAAGACACATTCAAACCCTTATGTGTGTACTTTTCTATCATTATTATGGGTGTACTTGCATTGAAGAGGTTTTGTGATGGAATACATTATGGTTTTTCTTGTAGGGTAGTTCTAGAATACACTTAATTATATCTTATCGTTGAGGTTGAGCTAGAAAACATATATAAATATAATCTCTCTCCATTGTTTAGCATGGTTGGATTAATGGGAGATTCCCCTAAGCCTAGTTGAAGATCTTATGTGAGGATGAAGCCAAGGGTTTATTTGTAATGTGAGGTTTATCATTTCATACATATTTGTTGAATTCTATTTTCAAAAATTCCATTTCAGATCCGTTGTAAGGGCTCCTTTATGATGGGTAATTTTGCTCCTTAAGAAGGGCTTGTGTTGTGTTTTTTCCCTCTTATTCCCTTTGTTGTTTTTACTGCTAAATATTTAAGTTTGTTGTTTTCATTTCAATGAGAGATAGTGGTTGATTTTGTATCCATGGTAGAACACGCCCTTATTATAATTTTTGGTTTAGAGAGGAGCACCTTCAGAAGGTCCCACAAAGATATTTTCTGCAATATAAAATAGTTTACATGGGTCAATTTTAGCATGTTATATCAACACTATCATTCCTTCCCATTCATAATTTTGAACCCTCTAAAACTGCCTTTTTAACTCCATCACCCTTTGGAAAAGCACTAGTCTTGGTTGACCATCCATTTTATCAAAAGTAAATCTTAATCTATTTATTAGGGATTCCCCTTTGTGTGAAGAAGAGTCGGCCTAAAGAGAGAGGAAGGGTTGTTGTGGTGAAAATAGACAACCTTCTTGAGTTCCCCTAGGGTTTCACTTGTGTTACAAGGCTTTATCACTTTGAGTGCAGGTTTGGGAGGTAACACAACCTAAAACTCTGAAAATATGGCAAATAAAAATTTGAAATTTCTACCCAATGCACTTTGCTTTTTCCTTTGCCACTCTTGAAATTTCCATGAAATTCCAATCATCAAAAACAAAAAAACTAGAGCGGAAATGGTAAGATGTCTTGTTTTAAGAAGTCAAACCAAGGATTGTTTGCTCTAATACCAAATGTTATGGTACAAATAACTCAAATAACATAAGAATAAAAAGAAGTAATGGCATGCCATGATAGAGATTAAAAAATGGATAAATAATTATTCCACTTCAAAGGGAAACCTCCTTTACACCTTTACAAATAACTCTTGATGAATCCTAGAACTAGATCTATTTGTTATGTATATAAGGGACACATGGTACAATTACAAATAATAATCCGACCAATAATGCCAACAATAATATAACAACAACAATGTAACGACTAAAGGTCCAGGGGTTTCACATATTCATATACCCACCACAACATCAAGTTTAACTATTTTTTTTATAAAATTTGTTATATAATACATCTAAAACATTATGTTTATAAGCACTACTCATTCTGTTACAACTAAAATTTAAAGAAACTCTCATACATGGTTTCTTATACTTACGCATTGAATATCTAATACTCATCAAGAAGTAAGATGTATATAACACTATAAAACAAATATTGATGGTAGTGGATTTCATATCATTTTCGCAAGTTCCCTCAATGTGTTCTACCATGTGGCAGTTTGGATCTTTGGTACATTTTAGAATTCTGTTCAGATCACACCAGCGACTTTGGGCAACTTAGAATTCGTTTGACAAAATTCTCTTTCGTTATTTATATAGATAGATATATATTGTTATAAATGAACTAATGAAACTCCTGAATATACATAGGTAATTTCTCTGGAGAGATTTAAGATTTCAACTTTAATATTCTTGGTTTTAGTAGAGTGAGCTCGCTAGGAAATGTTCCTCTACGAACAAGGTGGAACGGAGTTGAAAAAAAGTGTTGTTTTCTTGCATTTATCTGTGAAAAATTGACAATGATAATGTTTCTCTATCGCCTGCAGACTGACTGAATTGTAATGACAAATTTAGTTACTTCATGTAATGACATCCTTGGAATAATATTCTTTGATATATTTTTTCTAGATAAAAGTACAAGGTGTAAGTTGGCGTAGGTTTATTAAAAAATATCTGTAAACTAAAGTAGGCTTATTAAAAAATATTTGGACAATCCACACTTTTTATTTTTTCCAATGGGAACGGCTCTTTTAATAGGTATATTGATGATAAGATAAACAACCAATGTTTTGGATGCTTTTTAAAAGTATTTTGATATTTTGGACTATTTTGATATCCAATAGCACATGATTTCGCTCATGAAATTTGGGTATGGGTAAACCTGCATGGTGGAAAAAAGTTGAAACATCATCTATATGTGGTATTCCAGTCAACTATAAAATCATACGCTTTTGTTATGGTTTATTTCTCAGCATACAACTTTTTCTTTATGCAAATGCTTCTCTACAACACAGGGTTATAGTTGTATGTCTTATCCAGACTACTCCAAATTTCATGGTTGAACACAAGGATAGTAATGAAGCTTTATTGTTTTGTTAAAATTCCTTGTATGTTTTAAATTTTTATTGTGATTATCCCTACTGCGCAGCAGGGATATGGTATTCAATTTTCCCTTTTACTGCTAATATAGACAAGGTTGTATGGTAGCGTAGTCCCTACCAACTAGGTTAGAAAGCAAAATGTGGAAAATGGGGTCAAAATGTAAATAAAAAAAAGTGTTCGGTGCAAAATGTATATCACGGAAATGTTGTGTGCAACATGTATATCACGGAACATGGAGCAAAATTAAATGACGTTTGGCAGGCAGAGCACCATATATTTTTTGAAAGTATATAGCAAACATATATTTTTTGAAAGTATATAACAAACTACAAATTTGTTAACAATGGAAGAGTAAATTTGGAAATTTAAATGCATTTTCCATATGGACTGGTGAAAGATAAAAATATATGAAGACATAAAATTAAAAGGAGAAGAAATATAAAAATTTAAATGCATTTGTGAACATGGGATATAAGTAAAGGACGCTTGCATTGTAGAGCACCATTTATTTTGAAATATATAAAAAAATAAAAGTTTGTAACATATAAAAAATTAAATGCAATTGTCATATAGAGTGGTGAAAGATAAAAATAAAAACYTGTAACATATTAAAAATTAAATTCATTTGTGATACAGACTGGTGAAAGATAAGAATAAAGTCTATAGCATATAAAAATTTTAATGCATTTTTATTTGAAATATGTCCAAAAATAAAAGTTTGTTACATACTACTGGAAATTTTGAAATATACAAAGAAACTAAAGTATGTTACATATAAACCGAAATTTCAATTCGTTTGTCATGTAGACTGGGATTGGGGCTCCCGCGGACCATTACATAAATATGTACAAGAAACAGGATTGTGGAAAGAAGATAGAGTGCAATACCTGCAAAAAAAAAAAAATGGAAAGGTATAAGTGTTTGCCTATACATCTCTATTTAAGAAACTGGAATAAGTGGATTGATAAAGAAAGTAGGATGTGATCATTAAACTTATAATGAGGGTACATCTGAGCCAATTGGCTATTTTCTTGCAGTTGTCGTTTCATTGATGTAACAGACGACTGCGGTTTCAAGGATGTCCTCGACGGTTGTTGGAATGTTGGCAACTGTCTGTTGCCTTCCGTCGGCGGCATGTTTCAATTTCCTTTCAAGACATTCTTCAATGTAGCATCTCATTGGGGTGACGTTGATCTCATTCTAGATTTTTATGTTGAAAAGATTGTTTTCTAATTCCCGTAAGTGGATAGAAAGATTACAGAGAGCCTGATGAATTTCCTCATTCTGTACTACATATTTGACTAGCCAATCATGGACGTGAGCTTGATCAAATTGAAGGATGTTGTAAAACTTTTCCAAAGACAAGGCCTTAAACATAGCAACATATTTATCGAACTCTTGCCTAGTTAAGGGAAAGGAGTTTGCGATTAAGTCGCAGTCTTGGAAGTCGTTGGTTTTCTCGGCTAAGTCTATATTTGATAGCCTTGTGAATAATTTATCTTTCTTCGATATGGCTTGTTCATGTGACTAAACAATGAGATGCAGGTTCTTCACTTTTTCTTTCCAACATGCATTCAATTGACCGATCTAGTTTTTGGATGGAAGATCTTCTTCTCTTCTTTTTGTTTCTGTCATATTGTTGACAATCTTGCCAAAAGGAATGACCATTTTTAAAAAGAAATTTTCTTCATCTTTTAACTCGGTTTGCAAAAGCTCAAGCAAACTATGTGCCCTGGTTCCAATGGAAGTGATAGTTTGTGATCTTTTCCACGGCTCGGTAACCAATTCAATTCCTTTTTTTTATATTATTCTCCATATACCCTTTACAGGATGCGAGGAGGGTGGAGGATGTTTTTACATTGGGTGCAAGGGTGCCAAGAATGGCTATTGCCAAAGGATTGACAAGCAATGACATAGGAATGAAAGTGTCCTCCAATTCCTTGACCCGGTTCTTCAGTCTGGCATTCTCGGTCTCCATTCTTCCAATGGAATCATGAAGTGATTCTACGCTCGCTGTGTGAAGTTGATAGATTTGGGATGACTGAATGTTGGCAACGTGAACCTCTGAACGAGATTTTTCTTTCTTATTTTTAACATATTTTTCTCAATTATGACGCAGCCGCACCCTCACTGGTACGTCCGCTCACATAGGATCTTCTCTTCCCTTAGCCCGAAGAACTCCAAGGTTCTTCTATTTCCCTGTCGGGAAATCTACACCCACATATTCTCTTCACGTGACCCCCCTTTCTTCACTTATCAGTAAATCGGAACTCGTGGTTTCGCAAGTCCAATGGTCGATCACTGGGCTCTCGAATCTCTGAGACCCGATGGCTAGTAGACGTTGACTTCTCCCCTTCCTCTATCGGGAATTCCCTTATCGTGATTTCGCTACTCGCGATATCGAACACTATGATTCACCGACTCCCGATACCCGACGTGACGAAACTCCGACGTGCACGTGTGATTTGACCTTTCCACCTCCCATAGCTTCTATCAAGATTTCAGAATTCGCGGGATCGCGAATCCTGATGTCAATGGATTCGGGACTTTCCTTTTCCCGATCCCTGATATGGTACGCCACATGTACTCCACTAACTCCTGTTGTGGCCCACACAACTCTCCCGCCGGGATATCGCGTTTCGCAACTCCGAGCTGCAAGAATACTCTGTCCTCGAAGACCACGATTCTCCGAACCCTGACTTCCTTGGATCTCCTGACACGCGTCCTCGTCGATGGGTGGCTCAGGGCTCGTCGGGATATCGCGTCTCGCGATATCGCAATTCCTATTGCAATATTTTGGAGCTTCGACTCACGAAACCCCGATCCACAATATGTGCATGGATCCAACGACCCTCGTGGTCCAAATCAATGGCTTCGTCGCTCCTGAGCTTGGAACCCTTTTGGGAATACGTCGTCGTATCTTCCCTGCACCTTTCCAAGATCCAACAGCTTTCAGTGATTCACGAATTTTCCTCAAGGAATTCTGACCGTATGTTTCTTCCTTTCGTGATCCACGGAATGACGAACTGTTCCTCTGTGGAACCCGTCCACTTGCACGTAACTCGTGACAATTTCTTGCAAGCCCTCCGGGCACAACTGGTCTGTGTTGTTCTTCAACAAACTCGAAGACCTATCCTTCCTGAGATTTTTCCATGGCTTTGGTCTCCAGAAAGAAAACCCTTTTGCACGTACTCCTTGCGGAAAATCTTCAACCACGCCTAAGTGTTGAAGTCACTTGACTCTGCGCACGCCTGTAGTAGTAGTCTCTCAATACCTCACTCAGGTTTGCAACCCTGAGACTTTTTTCTAGCCTGCGCACTCCTTGCACGGCCCTGTGCCTAACTGCACCTTCAAGGAAATGAGAATCAAAAGTTATCTCTATTTGAACCCCTCTGTCAACGCACTCCTTGCGGACAAATTTGACTACACTCCTTGCAGGAATCCTCTGGTTCAAATAGAGAAACAATTGAAACTCATTCCTTCACTCCTTCAGACTTCAATTCAACCATGAAACCACATACATAGCATATAAAAGTAGATGTATGACAGGAAGCAAACATTCATGAGAATATCAACACTAACATACACAGAGAACAACACAAGCCATGAATTTGAATCAGAATTCTTCTATTAATTCAAATATATGTACATGGGTGTTCCTTTCATAGCTCTCTGCTTGCTCTTCTTCTATTCTATGCTTCTGTTTTTTTTTGTTTTTGTTTTACAATGATACAACGAGGGTTTTTATATCTGTTCTCCCTCCAGCTCCTAAACTGTCTAATCTATGAATTAAAATCCTATCTACCAGCATTAACTAAATTAAATGTCGTCTATCTACTAAAGGACGAGAGCTATCCGCTCAAGGTCCGCTACAATGTACAAGTGTGCTTCATCCTAAATGACTCATTTAAGATTTATGCAACAATCCCAAAGCAATTTCAAAATTTGTGCTGGCTTATCCAGCTGTCTTCCGCTTCTGCGCTAGCTCGCTTGATGAGTTGGTGATGCTCCTGCATCATACTCCCTCGCTTGAAAATTTTCATGGGCTCCTGTCCATGAGCTCCTACATGGTCTGTCCATGCTTATGTATTTCCGCTTCATTCTCCCAGCTGGCATCTTCAACTGGATGATTCTTCCACTTGACCAGATATTCATAGTAGTTCTTTCTCCTAGTCTTCTTGCTCACTCTCTTGTCCAGTATGTGTTCCATTTGTGGCTTCTCTGCAACTGGCAATTGTTTCGTCCACTGGATCACTGGCTTCTCAGTTCCGGTCTTTACTTCTCCAGCTCTACATGTGTATAAATCTACGATATTAAATATCGGAGATATTCCGATCCCATCTGGCAACTCGATCTCATAAGCATTGTCTCCAAAAAAATTCAAGACCCTACATGGCCCAATTTTCTTCATCTTTAACTTATTGTATGTTCCCCTCGGGAACCTTTCCTTTCTCAAATGTGCCAAAACCAGATCACCAACTTCAAACTGAAGTTGTCTCTTCTGTTGATCTACTCTGTGTTTATATTCACGATTTGAATCTAACAACCGCTCCTTCACCCTGTCGTGAAGTTCCTTCATTGCCTCAGCAAATTCTTTTGCACTAGCGTTGTTGGTCGCAGTCTACTCTGAATCCCTCAATTCAGAAACTCCTCTCAGTTTCACACCATACACAATCTGAAATGGACTTTTTCTTGTGCTCCGATTTACTGAGTCATTGTATGCAAACTCTGTCGGTGGCAATATGTTATCCCAGCTGCTATGGTGCTCTGTCACCAAGCTTCTCAGCAAGTCTCCCAGACTTCTGTTGACCACTTATGTTTGTCCATCCGTCTGAGGATGATAAGCTGAACTAAACAACAAGTTAGTCCCCAGCTTCTTCCATAAGGTCCTCCAGAAATGTCCTATGAACTTCGTGTCTCTGTCCGAAACTATGCTTTTCAGCAATCCATGAAGTCGAATGACCTCCTTAAAAAATAGATTTGCGATATGAGTCGCATCGTTGGTTTTCTGGCATGGAATAAAATGTGCCATCTTGGAAAACCTGTCCACTACTACAAAGATGGAATCAAATCCTCTTTGCGTCCTTGGCAATCCCAATACAAAATCCATGCTAATCGCATCCCATGGCCTCTCTGGTATGGGCAATGGCTGATAAAAACCTACATTATGCTTCCTCCCTTTCGAATGCTGGCAAACTCTACATCTGTCTACAAACCGCTTGACTTCTGATTGCATCCCTGGCCAAAATTATGACTCACTTAGCTTCGCGAATGCCTTATCATGACCGAAATGTCCTGCTAAGCCTCTGTTGTGTTTCTCCTTTAACAAGTTCTCCCTCATGGAGCATTTTGGAATACACAGTTGATTGCCTTTGAACAACAATCCTTCTTGGATCACATACTCTATCCACTGGCTTCTATCCCTGAGAACTGGATTCTCAGTTGCTTCATACACCTCCTTAAAATTTGGATCATCTGCATAGATGTCCTTAAGATCATCAAAGCCTAACGTCCTGACTTTGAACTCCTACATCAGTAAACATTTCCTGCTCAAAGCATCAGCCACTTTGTTAGCAGTACCCGAAATGTGTTTAATCACAAATGTGAAATTCTGCATATACTCTACCCATTTTACATGTCTCTGATTCAACTTCTCCTGTTGAGTCACAAACTGTAATGCATGGTTGTCACTATATAAAACAAATTCTTTCGGAATCAAGTAATGCCTCCACTTTTTCAGTGCGTGTATGATAGCATAAAACTCCTTATCATACGTGGAGTATTTCAATTTTTCCTCATTCAGCTTCTCGCTGAAATATGCAATTGGTTTGTCTTCCTGACTCAAGACCGCTCCTATGGAAAATCCGCTTGCATCACATTTCACCTGAAATGTATTTTTGAAATCCGGCAACACCAGAAATGGTTGTTCCGTGATCTTCCATTTCAACAGATTGAAGCTCTTCTCAGCCTCGGATGTCTAGTGAAAATACTTATGCCACTTCTTTACTGTATCCATCATCGTTGCGCTAATCCCACTGAAATTCCTAATGAATTTTTGGTAGAAACTAGCCAAACCATGAAAACTTCTCACTTCAAATACGTTCCTCAGTGATGGCCAATTCTTGATCACTTCTACCTTATCTGAATCCATCCTCAACTCATTTGCGGATATAACAAAACCTAGATAAATGAGTTTTGTCTTCATAAATGAGGACTTCTTTATGTTTATCAACAACTTCTCCTGATGTAGCTTCTTCATCACAATGGCCAAATGCTTCAGATGCTTAGCCTTCATCTTGCTGAAAATCAATATGTCATCCAGATATACGATGACAAATTTTCCGATGAAATCTTTCAGGACTTCATTCATCAACCTCATAAAGGTACTTGGCGCATTCGTCAAGCCAAATGGCATGACAAGCCATTCATACAAACCTTCGTTTGTCTTGAACGCGGTTTTCCATTCATCACCCTCTCTCATGTGAATCTAGTGATATCTGCTTTTCAGATGAATCTTTGAAAAATATTTTGCCCCGCTCAAGCAATCCATTAAATCATCCATTCTTGGCAATGGAAACCTGTATCTGATGGTTATCTTTTTGATTTCCCTCGAGTTGGTACACGTTCTCCACCCTCCATCTTTCTTTGGACTGAGTACTGTCGGAACAACACACGGGCTCAAACTTTCTCTGACCAATCCTTTGTCCAACAACTCCTGGATCTACTTCTTAACCTCTTCATTTTCTTGCGGCATCAACCTGTACGCAGCTTTGTTTGGAAAACTGGCCCCTGGTATTAGGTCTATATGATGACTCACACTCCTCATCGGTGGCAATGAACGAGGTAATTCGTCCACCACAATGTCAGCGAACTCTTCCAGCAGTTCTTGAACCTCTTCTGGTAGATCATCCACTCTTGTGCTAGTCAGAACAATTCTCGGCTTTCTGACCACAAAGAATTGTGGATCTTCTTTCTTCTTCACCTCCGTAAGAAGTTCCTTCCCACTCATGAGAAGTATTGTGTTGCTTACTTCCGGCTTCACTTCTTTATCCTTTATCTGAAGCAACATATGGGTCCTCCCATTCTTCTCCAGGGTATATGTGTTCATTCTCCCATCATGAACCACATTTTTTTCATATTGCCATGGCCTACCCAGCAATAAATGACAAACATCCCTAGGAATGACATCACAGAGTACTTTATCATTATACCCTCCTATATTGAATTCAACCAAGCATTGTTTAGTGACAGTTACCTGGTGTCCTTTTTGTAGCCACGAAACCTTGTATGGACTCGGGTGATCAGTTGTCTCCAGCTCCAGTTTTTCCACCATCTCGGTTGAAACGAGATTATCTGTGCTACCGCTGTCCACGATAACCTTGCATACCCTATCCTTGGTTTTTCAAGCTGTTCTGAAAAGTCTGGTCCGTTGAGATGAACTTTCCACCTCCTTCCCGGGTGTTAAGATAACTTTACGCATCATCAGTGACCTTCTGCCTTCTACGTCTTCGGCCTCAACATCCCACTTCTGCACTTTGGTGATGTGAGCTTCTCCAATGTCCTTCTTTTTCTCTGGAAACTCGAATGACTTGTGCACATTTTTCCCACATGTGAAGCAAGTGATTACTCCACCTCTTCCTCTTCCTCTACCTTTGGTACGAGGAAAAGTGTTTSCGTCAGCATAATCTCCCTTCAAACCCTTATGTGTGTACTTTTCTATCATTATTATGGGTGTACTTGCATTGAAGAGGTTTTGTGATGGAATACATTATGGTTTTTCTTGTAGGGTAGTTCTAGAATACACTTAATTATATCTTATCGTTGAGGTTGAGCTAGAAAACATATATAAATATAATCTCTCTCCATTGTTTAGAATGGTTGGATTAATGGGAGATTCCCCTAAGCCTAGTTGAAGATATTATGTGAGGATGAAGACAAGGGTTTATTTGTAATGTGAGGTTTATCATTTTATACATATTTGTCGAATTCTATTTTCGTAAATTGCATTTCAGATCCGTTGTAAGGGCTCCTTTATGATGTGTAATTTTGCTCCTTAAGAAGGGCTTGTGTTGTGTTTTTTCCCTCTTATTCCCTTTGTTGTTTTTACTACTAAATATTTAAGTTTGGTGTTTTCATTTCAATGAGAGATAGTGGTTGATTTTGTATCCATGGTAGAACACGCCCTTATTATCATTTTTGGTTTAGAGAGGAGCACCTTCAGAAGGCCCCACAAAGAGATTTTCTGCAATATAAAATAGTTTACATGGGTCAATTTTAGCATTTTATATCAACACTATCATTCCTTCCATTCATAATTTTGAACCCTCTAAAACTGCCTTTTTAACTCCATCACCCTTTGGAAAAGCACTAGTCTTGGTTGACCATCCATTTTATCAAAAGCAAATCTTAATCTATTTATTAGGGATTCCCCTTTGTGTGAAGAAGAGTTGGCCTAAAGAGAGAGGAAGGGTTGTTGTGGTGAAAATAGACAACCTTCTTGAGTTCCCCTAGGGTTTCACTTGTGTTTCAAGGCTTTATCACTTTAAGTGTAGGTTTGGGAGGTAACAAAACATATAACTCTGAAAATATGGAAAATAAAAATTTGAAATTTCTACCCAATGCACTTCGCTTTTTCCTTTGCCACTCTTGAAATTTCCATGAAATTCCAATCATCAAAAAAAAAAAAAAAACTAGAGCGGAAATGGTAAGATGTCTTGTTTTAAGAAGTCAAACCAAGGATTGTTTTCTCTAATACCAAATGTTATGGTCCAAATAACTCAAATAACATAAGAATAAAAAGAAGTAATGGCATGCCTTGATAGAGATTAAAAAATGGATAAATAATTATTCCACTTCAAAGGGAAACCTCCTTTACACCTTTACAAATAACTCTTGATGAATCCTAGAACTAGATCTATTTGTTATGTATATAGGAGACACATGGTACAATTACAAATAATAATCCGACCAATAATGCCAACAATAATATAACAACAACAATGTAACAACTAAAGGTCCAAGGGTTTCACATATCCATATACCCAGCACAACATCAAATTTAACTATTTTTTTTATAAAATTTGTTATATAATACCTCTAAAACATTATGTTTATAAGCACTAGTCATTCTGTTACAACTAAAATTTAAAGAAACTCTCATAAATGGTTTCTTATACTTACGCATTGAATATCTAATACTCATCAAGAAGTAAGATGTATATCACACTATAAAACAAATATCGATGGCAGTGGATTTCACATCATTTTTGCAAGTTCCCTCAATGTGTTCTACCATGTGGCAGTTTGGATCTTTGGTACATTTTAGAATTTTGTTCAGGTCACACCAGCGGCTTTGGGCAACTCAGAATTCTTTTGACAAAATTCTCTTTCGTTATTTATATAGATAGATATATATTGTTATAAATGAACTAATGAAACTCCTGAATATACATAGGTAAGTTCTCTGAGAGATTTAATATTTCAACTTTAATATTCTTGGTTTTAGTAGAGTGAGCTCACTAGGAAATGTTCCTCTACGAACAAGGTGGAATGGAGTTGAAAAAAAGTGTTGTTTTCTTGCATTTATCTGTGAAAATTTGACAATGATAATGTTTCTCTATCGCCTGCAGACTGACTGAATTGTAATGACAAAGTTAGTTACTTCATGTAATGAGATCCTTGGAATAATATTCTTTGATATATTTTTTCCGGATAAAAGTACAAGGTGTAAGTTGGCGTAGGTTTATTAAAAATATTTGTAAACTGAAGTAGGCTTATTAAAAAATATTTGGACAACCCACACTTTTTATTTTTTCCAATGGGAATGGCTCTTTTAATAGGTATATTGATTATAAGATAAACAACCAATGTTTTGGATGTTTTTTAAACGTATTTTGATATTTTGGACTATTTTGATATCCAATAGCACACAATTTTGCTCATGAAATTTGGGTATGGATAAACCTGCATGGTGGAAAAAAGTTGAAACATCATCTATATGTGGTATTCCAGTCAACTATAAAATCATACGCTTTTGTTATGGTTCATTTCTCAACATACAACTTTTTCTTTATGCAAATGCTTCTCTACAACACAGGGTTATAGTTGCATGTCTTATCCGGACTACTCCAAATTTCATGGTTGAACACAAGGATAGTAATGAAGTGTTATTGTTTTGTTAAAAATCCTTGTATGTTTTAAATTTTTATTGTGATTATCCGTACCGCACAGCAGAGATATGGTATTTGATTTTCCCTTTTACTGCTAATATAAACAAGGTTGTGAGGAAGCGTAGTCCCTGCCAACTAGGTTAGAAAGCAAAATGTGGAAAATGGGGTCGAAATGTAAATGAAACGAAGTGTTCGGTGCAAAATGTATATCACGGAAATGTTGTGTGCAACATGTATATCACGGAACATGGGGAAAAATTAAATGATGTTTGGCAGGCAGAGCACCATATATTTTTTGAAAGTATATAGCAAACATATATTTTTTGAAAGTATATAACAAACTACAAATTTGTTGACAGTGGAAGAATAAATTTGGAAATTTAAATGCATTTTCCATATGGACTGGTGAAAGATAAAAATATATGAAGACATAAAATTAAAAGGAGAAGAAATATAAAAATTTAAATGCATTTGTGAACATGGGGTATAAGTAAATGACGCTTGCATTATAAAGCAAAAATTATTTTGAAATATATAAACAAATAAATGCAATTGTCATACAGAGTGGTGAAAGATAAAAATAAAAATCTGTAACATATTAAAAATTAAATTCATTTGTGATACAGACTAGTGAAAGATAAGAATAAAGTCTGTAACATATAAAAATTTAAATGCATTTTTATTTGAAATGTGTCCAAAAATAAAAGTGTGTTACATACTACTGGAAATTTTGAAATATACAAAGAAATTAAAGTTTGTTACATATAAACTGGAATTTCAATGTGTTTTTCATGTAGACTGGGATTGGGGCTCCTGCGGACCATTACAGAAATATGTACAAGAAATAGGATTTTGGAAAGAAGATAGAGTGCAATACCTGCAAAAATAAATAAATGGAAAGGTATAAGTGTTTTCCTATACATCTCTATTTAAGAAACTGGAATAAGTGGGTTGATAAAGAAAGCGGGATGCGATCATTAAACTTACAGTGAGGGTACATCTAATCCCTTTGGCTATTTGTTTGCGGCTGTCATTTCATTGATGTTGCAGAAAACTGCGGTTTCAAGGATGTCCTCAACAGTTGTTGGAATGTTGGGAACTGCCTGTTGGCTTTCGGCGGCGGCATGTTTCAATTGCCTTTCAAGCCATTCTTCAATGTAGCATCTCATTGGGGTGACATTGATCTCATTCCATATTTTTATGTTGAAAAGATTGTTTTCTAATTCCCAGAAGTCGATAGAAAGATTACATAGAGCCTGATGAATTTCCTCATTCTGTACTGCATATTTGACTAGCCAGTCGTGGACGTGAGCTTGATCAAATTGAAGGATGTTGTAAAACTTTTCCAGAGAAAAGGCCTTAAACATAGCAACATGTTTATCGAACTCTTGTCTGGTTAAGGGCAAGGAGTTTGCGATTAAGTCATGGTCTTGGAAGTCATTAGTTTTCTCGGCTAAGTCTATATTTGATAGCCTTGTGAATAATTTATCTTTCTTCGATATGGCTTGTTCACGTGACTAAACAATGAGATGTAGGTTCTTCACTTTTTCTTTCCAACATGCATTCAATTGACCAATCCGGTTTTTGGATGGAAGATCTTCTTCTCTTCTTTTTGTTTCTATCATATTGTTGACAATCTTGCCAAAAGGAATGACCATTTTTAAAAAGAAAATTTCTTCATCTTTTAACTCTGCTTGCAAAAGCTCGAGCAAACTATGTGCCCTCGTTTCAAGGGAAGTGATGGTTTGTGATCTATTACATGCCTCGGTAACCAGTTCCATTCTTTTTTTGATATTATTCTCCATATATCCTTTATAGGATGTGAGGAGGATGGAGGATGCTTTTACATTGGGTGCAGGGGTGCCAGGCATGGCTATTTCCAAAGGATTGACAAGCAATGACATAGGAATGAAAGCATCTTCCAATTTCTTGACCCGGTTCTTCAGTCTGGCATTCTCAGTCTCCATGCTTCCAATGGAATCATGAAGTGCTTCTCCGCTCGTAGTGTGAAGTTGACAGATTTGGGACAGTCGCATGTTGGCAATGTGAACCTCTGAACGAGATTTGTCTTTCTTATTTTTAACATCTTTTTCTCAATTATCAATTTTTTGGATTGGCTATCAAAAACAGCGCTCTGGAACACGAAGGATTCATCTTCGTCAAAATTTTTGGTGATGGATATGTCCATTGGATGGCTATGGTGGATGGCGTCTCTGGGATAATCAAGGAAGTGGATCATGTTATCCAGATCAGTGTCAAGTTCCATGTTCTCACTCTGAATTTTCAGCTCTTTCGCTCGCCCCAAATTTTTTTTTCTCTTCTTCTCTACTAGAATCTTGTGAGAACTATCAATTTTAGAATGAGGAGGTTCATTATCTTCTCCTCCGTTTGAAGAACTCTGAGTTTATTTGTTGTTGTGGTGGGCCGTTGGAGCGATGCTCTGAGATGTCGTACTTTTTGGAGTGGTATTTTTGGATTGAACACTCTTGTCACTGAGGTATTTCCCCTATTGTGTGTACAATTTAGTGCATCTTTTCACTATGTCTAGATCGTCGGCATCAGAGGCAGGACCATCGTCGCCATTGTCTTTGTTTTTGGGCAGGTGTTTATTTAAAAAAAAATCGTTGAGGCCAAGTGTTTGTAAATGTTGTCGAAAAATATTATAGGGGTCAAACCCTCTTATGATTTCTGCATATCTCAGGTTGGAGATGCTAGAATGTGCTGTGAAATCGTCAATTTTGTTGACATTTTTCAACACGAACTCCCCCACTTTCCAAGGAAGGGGAATGAACTGTTTTTTTTTTCTTCTTTTGGAACAGATGGAACCAGTAGTTGTATTGACGTGCTATTTCTACAAAAAACATTATGTCTATAATGTGACATGGAAGGAGAGAAGGTTGCTCCGTGGAGCCAAAATTTCTTATCACAGTGTAGTTATCCAAAAGTTTGAGTGTCCCCTTTTTGTCCAAAAAAATAGTTGTTTGTTCAGATATGCGGGGAGTATCTTCTCCTAAAACAAAAACTTTGAAAACAAACAGGAAGCGATTAAAAACCTCATAAAAATAGTGGGAAGCCTTGTGCTTCCACAAGGCCTGGTACTAGAACGTTACTGGGTGCAATTCGTAGTTGATATTCTTGGACAGAGACAGTTGTGGAAACCAACAGGAATGCGTTATTGTAAAAACTAAATAGGACAACATATAAAATTTATTTTCCCTTTTGGAGCTTGACAATTGGGAACAGATTTCATGGGAAATTAACCTGGCCCAATAAAAAATGCACTTGTTCGTTGACTGTGAAATACAAAATATAAAGATCCATGCGGGAAATAGTTGTTGTGGACTCCTGTCCAGTTATTCTTGTAAACAGCCAAGCAATTTCGCGAAATGGATTTCTAAATGAACTAACCTACATGTTTGTAATATCTTCAAGAACTAGAAGCGGGTTTTACAAAAAATGGGGCAAGAGGTCCAATCCGTTACTATGCTTTGCTAGGAACTGTTTTCAATCTTCTCCTCTGAATGTCAATGTTGGCTCTGGCAATTTTAGCATCTGGCGAAATACCTGAGGTGAAAAAGAAACAAAAGAGCGGTCCCGCAGTGGAATAATTATTTTCTCTTAAATAAATTTATCGGCACACCAAGAGACTAGGTCCTTACAGTCAAAAACCTCAGGGACACAGCCTGTATGAGCAATCTCGAAGGTCCAAATTACTTGGTTCTATGTAGAAAAGGTTGAGTAATAAGAATATGCCCTGGACCACTGGAAGTTATGGTCCTTGCGCCCAAAGATGTTCAGTGTATCTCCACAGAATTGTTGTCGAGCTGATGCCATAGGTTTATGAGAATGTTGGTTTGTTGCAGATGATGGTTTAAATGAATAGTTAGAGACGATAATGTAACTCTTCGCTAAATCTTGGTTAAATTCTTATGAATGGGAAAGCTCCTCGAGCCTATCGCTGAGTTATGGAAATCTGTATGGGTGGTGCATGATGAACTATTAATAGTAAAGCTTATTTATTGCATATTTAGAAATGTGAAGGTGGCGGGTACGGTGAAGAGCAATTAAGGATTGGAGGTTTCGTGAACGTGTGAAGGCCACAACGTGCAAACGGGATTTCATGATTTTGAAATCAACACTCGGAAGGGATAGTATAATCCCCCCGCTAATTTTGGTTTAATGTGCATCAATACGAGATCTCCTCGAGCCTTTCGCCCATCAATGACAATTTATACGGTTTATGCATGATGACCTGTTAGAATTAAATGCCAGTAATTCCATATTTAGAAACAAGATATTTGTATATATATATATATATATATATATATATATATATATATATATATATATAACTTTTTTTTTTCTTTTATTATAGACAAGTGCGAAGGTGACAGAGACAGTGGAGAGCAAGGAAAGAATGGAAAGCTCTGAAAAGCGGTCGGACGGGATTCAAAAAAGGATTACGGGGATACTCAGGACAGCTGAGTGTTGCACAATCAAATTTCATGTATCGGAATTTTTGAGTGCAAAATGTGTAAAATGGAAGAGATCATGATGGGGCAGTTCAGCGACCGATTTGTATATTTGTGGAATTCTGACAAAGTGGCTAAGTATGGAATAGGGAAACTGCTAATTGCAAAGGGGCGTGGCCACAGAAAACAACGAATACGAACTGAATATTTCTTCAACCTGCCAAACTGACGATCCACCAAAAAAATTTGAAGAAATGGTGAAGTATGGAAAGCGGACAGACAGGCTTCAAAATGGGGTGACAATAGTTTCACAAAATATGCGAGGACTTGATGGTTAAATTGTATTTCTCGAAAGTTTTCAGTGCAAAATGTATACCACGGAATAGGTCAAGTCCGGTTGTCAATTTGTATAGTGCGGAACTGTGGGTGTTGTTTGTAGGACACAAAACTATAGAGGAAATACTTTTCCCTTTAATATAGCTTATGTGCCACAAATGTGGTATGGCTTGTTTTAGCACTTTTCCATCCGTAAAGAAAGGCAATCTTGAACCCGCCATCCCTGGAGACTGTCTGTCAATTTGTATATCGTGGAGCTCTGAATGTTGTTTGGAGGTTAGGGAAAAGTAGAAGTGAAATGTTGAACCACTCAATGCGCAAGTCCGCATGTCAATTTGTATATCGCGTAACTCTGGGTGCCAGTTGTAGGACACAGAACAATAGAGGGTCAATTTAAAGAAAGGGGAAGCGGTCATTGGAAATGCGTTAATCCGCCAAGCTGCGCACCAAGGCATTTTCGGGAAAAAAATGATTAAGTAACCAGGAAGAGAAACTAGAGGGAATAAAAGAGTGGGAAAATAGAAAGGTGGAAGGCAGTTTTCGTAAACGCGAATTGGTTTCAAAGAAGACCCATTGTTGCAAAACCATCATTTTCTACTAATTGTCAGCAAATGCGTTGTTCAAGATTAGATTTTATTGCAATGTGTGCGTGTAAATATGTTATTGATACATTCTTCCATGACTGTAACATATTAACTTAACTACTAAACTTCATTTTCTACTAATTTCCAGCAAATTCTTTGTTGAAGATTAGCTTTTATTGGAACGTGTGGGTGTAACTGTGTTCTTGATACATTCTTCCATGACTGCAACATATTAACTCAAGTATTAAAATTCTTGCATTATGGGTTGTTAGCATTAAAACTTAATAATTGCATGTCTAGAAACAAGAATAATGATTTCGCTGCAACATTGTGCATTGGTATTGCTATGTTCTATCTGCATTACGAATAGAATTGAACGTTGGTTTGAAACTGTGCAATCCATTTTTTGTTTGCATAAAAGGCTAGTGGGTTGACACAGTACATTGTCATATAATTGTTATATGTTCCATTTTAGAAAAAAAATAACCCAAGTAAACACAATATCGAAGAAGTACGAGAGCACTGAACCATGCCAATGAGAACATGCATTAAATCCAAAAGAGAAGTAACAACGAAGAGTCGAAGGAAAATATTTTTTAATAGCAAATCCATTTAAAAAAATAAGAAAAACATTGAGTATTGTACATCTATCCTTAGAAATTGGACCCAGTTCTTCGGGCCAAAACATTGAACGTATCTACGACAAACACACGCACAGGATCCGCAGTATGCAAGATCCTTGCAGTTTTCTCCTCGATGATCATCATGTGCTGAAATTGATAGTTTTTGGAAGCTTCCCGTGAGGAAGTGTTGGCATGTTTTACAGGAAGCGTATGCTTGTCATTGATGGAAAGTATAGCAACGATGATGGCTTAAGTACAGTAGCGATGATCAGCAGTGCAGTGATAATCGAGGAAGAGCAGCAACCGTGATCATTGGATCAACAATTCAGAATTCCCGATGGTTGTCAGATCTCAATGTAGACAAGAGGAGTGAACAGATATGGAGGATAGATCTCGGGCGTTAGATCCGAGCGCAGGGTCCGACCACCGTTGGATCGAGGAGAGCCTGCACGTTCTTTAAAGTGCTAGGAGAAGCGGGCTTACAAAATCCTGAAAGCAAGAGGACCGTCCATCCTCGAGTAGGACACATGGTGAAAGATCATCGTTTCCCTGACTAGAAAGTCAAAGGAATGAGGTTCCCTAACCTGTTGAATTCGTGAAATGCGAAACCCCGAAGTAAACTCCATTTTAGAGTTTCAGAGATCGAGAGTTGGAGATGTCAAAGAATATTAACCACAGGAATCTCGAAATCACGATATGCGAAATCGTGACTTAATCTGAGCCGTCAGATCAAGGTTTGATCTGGACCGTTGATCCCAGTCCATTTTGGAGTTTCGCAGATCGAGAGTTGGAGATGTCAAAGAATATTAACCACAGGAATCCTGAAATCACGATATGTGAAATCGCGACTTAATTTGAGCCATCAGATCAAGGTCTGATCTGGACCATTGATCCGACTCCATTTCAGAGTTTCGTGGATCGGGACTTTGAAGTGAAAAGAACACTAAACATCAAGAATGTCAAAATCGCGAAATGATCTGAGCCATCGGATCAAGTGTTGATCGAGACCGTTGATTGCATGTCATTTCGGGGTTTCAGGGATCGCGACTTGGAGAGTCGAGATGCCTCATCTCCAGATTCACAAAATACAAAATCGCGAAAGCGCCTTATGCATAAGGCTATGGTCATAGCCCATGGTCACATCAGCGAGAGATGGAGGAAAGAGCTAGAGCAACCAAGCTCCTTTTCAAGGATCGCGACTGGGAATGTCGAGACACATGGTCACACGAATGTTGAATTGTCGAATGCCGAAATGCCAAAATGAATGCAAGATCCCATGGAATCAATCCAACAGTGTAGGTGAATTTGAACAAGATTGGAGGGCTACTGTAGCATGACATAGTGTAACTGCCAGAAACCACTGATGGTTTCTGCCAAAGGACTCGAAGACACTTCGGGATGATTAACAAAGGAGGTGAAGAGTATCTGGGAATCTTCAAGAGGGATGAAGATGTTCGTGGAGGTGATTGATAACTAGATGAGCATTGAGGCATGTAACTGGAATAGAGAAGGTGAGCTCGATTGTCACAGAGAAGACGAAGAGTCTCAAACTGCCAGAGAGGCTGAGGAATCTCGGTATAACATACAGTGATGTTGAACGAGTGGTAAACGACCAGAGAAGCTGAAGAGTCACGATGATGATCAGACAGAGCACTCAAGTTGTGGAGGAATTTGGCGTGGAGTGAGCATGTAGAGGCATTGCGAATATTGCATGCACAAAGACAACAGAGACTATAAGAATGCTAAACAAAGAAGAGATAAGTGTTGTCATTGTGTAGTAGAATTTAGGTGTGTACAAGGAGGCAGAACGTGGGAGCAGAAATGCACAGTCGAGGAATGGTGCATTGAAGGGATATGGCGCATAGATCATAAAAGGCAGAAGAACAAAAAGTGCTAGAGGTGTGCAGAAGACACTGATGCAGACAGGGCAGAGTAGTGTAACAAAACAACAACAGGGCTGGTAAGCCATTGAATAATTTTATATCGTTGTAATAAGTTTTAGTAACAAAGAATTTATAATTCAGGGTGGTTGGGAGGTGCTAGGGAGGACTGGTGTCCTCAAAGGTTCAAGTGGGTTCTTGAACACAGGAAGTTGGTCCTTCCTTCTAGTTGGGGCTAGAGAAACCAGGGAGTTGGTGCTTCCTTCTAGTTGGTGCTAGAGAAACCAGGGGGTTGGTGCTTCCTTCTAGTGGGTGCTAGAGAAAACAGAGAGTTGGTTCTCTCAGCAAGTTGCAGCTTGCAAAAACAGAGGTTGTAGCCTCACAATGAGTTGATGCTCATATGTATGATAATGTAAAGAATGTAGATAATACTTATCATATAAAGAAAAAGAGGTTTTTACCCTGTATGGGTTTCCTCGGGAATTATCTGTCTCTGTTTTTCTCATATATGTGACTGATGTTGAATGTGCCTTTGCTTATTTCCCATTATTGTGATTGTCATTGAGTGCCTTGTAAAGATTTTAAAATAAGCATAATTGTTTAAGCACGGTGACAACTGATTCACCCCCCTCTCAGTTGTACAACAATTGGTATCAGAGCTAACCCCTTTTTATCTAAGGGTAGATCCTAGAGCTTAAACATGTCAAGCCATGAAGGAAATTCAACCAATAAGGCCCCTTTGTTCAATGGAACAAACTTTGCCTTCTGGAAAGTTAGAATGAGAACCTACATAATGGCTTTAGGTGCA
>ML779989.1:499117-511502 GCA_009831015.1 Picea engelmannii
TATATATATATATATATATATATATATATATATATATATATATATATATATAATTACTCCCTGGAAACTCTTTCTTTTTTTTAAACATTAAAATATTGAAGAGTGTTAATGAAAACTGCAAATTTGTAAATCGCGGAAGTCCGGGTGCTAGTCGCAGGCGGCGAAACAATGGAAATGCAATGTTAAAGACGCTTATGCAGGAACCCGTGTTTCAAAGAAGAAAAGCAAAGATAAAAGAGAAACTGGAAATTTTCGGAAAAACGAGTAATACACATTAAATATCTACTTATCCACTTTTTGGATCGCAGGTTCTTGGACTGGTGGGCTCTAAATTGGGTATCCATTGTTCCCTAGCCTACAAATAGCATTCAGAATTTAGCGGCATGAAAATTGGCCATCGGACCTACGGGGTGGCTCGCTCAAAATTGCACTCCTTTTGTTTCTTTTCATACAAATAGTACTCGCAGTTCCGCGATATACAAATTAGCAGACGGACTCTAGGGTTGGCGGCCATGAACGTTTCATACAAAATTGAATTTCTATTGTTCTGTGTCGTTCAAACAGCAGTCGGAGTTTCGCCATATACAAATTCACAGATGGACTGCAGGGCTGGCGGACCCAACCTTGTGAGTGTTTACAGGTGGCGATCCCTATTAACTATGTAACACTACCAATGGACTCACGGGCTGGCGGGCTCAAAAGTGGGGCTTCATTGTTCCCTGCTTTACAAAGAGCACCCAGAGTTCCGCGATATACAAATTGACAAGCCCATTTGCGGACTATTTCAATTTTAAGGGCCTCATGTTGATGTAATAGCACAATTGGAATTCAACTTGTGAATCCCTAAGTATGAACTCTTACAAGGTATGGACATGAGGTTCTTATAGAGTTTGTACAGATCCCGCATTTCATACTTGGCCACTTTTTCGATTGCGGGTTCTCGGTCTGGCGGGCTCAAAGTTGGGCCTCTATTGATATGTATCCTACAAATAGCACCCAGAGTCACATGATATACAAATTGATTGTCGAAGTTGTGGACCGGGTCGCTCAACATTGCAGTTCTATTGTTCCTTGTCTTCTAAATAGGATTCAGAGGAAACAAGTAGTACATAGCAAAGATGTACTTCTCAAAACTATGGACATGAGATTTTATAGAGCATGTACAGATCCCTCATTCCATACTTAGCCACTATTTGGATGGCGGGTTCTCGGGCTGGCAGGCTCAAAATTGGCCCTCTGTTGTTCTGTGCCCTACAAATAGCACCCACATTTTTGCGATATACAAATTGACAAGCAGACTTGCCAACTATTTGAATTTTAAGGGACTCGTATTCATGTCATAGCATAATTGGACTTGGGCCAATTTATATTCGTTTATTACAATATCAAATGGGGAAGTGGTCAGTCGGGCTGGTGATATAAAAGTAAGTGAAATCTGAAGTCATGAATCCGCCAGCTTCCGCACCTACAAGTTTTCTGAAAAACAAGTAATACATACTAAGTATGTACTCTTATAAAATATGGACATGAATTTTTTATAGATCATGTACGAATCTGCCATTCCATATTTTTCCACTTTTTTGGATCAGGGGCTCTCGGGCTGGCGGGATAAAAATTGGGCCTCTATTTTTCGACGCTCTACAAATAGCACCCACAATTCCGCAATATACATATTGACAAGCGGACATGCAGGCTGTCTGGCTCAACATTGCAATTTCATTGTTCTGTGTCCTCCAAATAGCACTCGGAGTTCCACAATATACAGATTGACAGATGGACTCGAGGGCTGGCGGGTTCAAGTTTGCCATTGTTTATGGATGGCAATCCCTATCAACTATCTAACATATCTAAAAACATTATTTTGAACACTAAATTATTAATATTACATATTGATATTGCAGAATTTAATTAGACAACAAAGTTTGTACAAGATGGTTGGGCAAGTGATATAAAAGTTTTCCGACAAATGAGCAATACATAGTAAACATGTACTTTTATAAAGTATGGACATGAGATTTTATAGAGCATATGTGAATCCCTCATTCCATACTTAGGAACTTTTTAGATCACGGGTTCTCGGCCTGGTGGGCTGAAAATTGAACCTCTAGTGTTTTGTGTCTTACAAATAGCACCCAGACTTCCGCGATACACAAATTGACAGGCGAACTTGCGGGTTGGTTGGCTCAACATTGCACTTTTATTGTCCCGTAGCAATTCCGTATGAATTCCATATTTAGTCACTTTTTTGGATCGGGGCCTCTTGGGCTGGTAGGCTGAAAATTGGGCCTCTATTGTTCCGCACTCTACAAATAGCACCCACAATTCCGTGATATACAAATTCACAACTAGACCTGCAGGTTGGTTGGTCAACATTGCACTTTCATTGTTCTGTGTGCTCCAAATAGCACTCAGATTTTCGCGATATACAGATTGATAGATGGACTCCAGGTAAATTATTAATATTAAATATTGATATCGCAGAATTTAATTAAACGAGAAAGTTTGTACAATCTAGTCAGGCGAGTGATATAAAAGTATTCTAACAAATGATCAATACATAGTAAACATGTACTTTTATAAAGTATGGGCATGAGATTTTATAGAGCATATGTGGATCCCTCATTCCATACTTAGGCACTTTTTGGATCATGGGTTCTCGGCCTGGCTGGATGAAAATTGAGCCTTTTTTGTTCCGTGTCCTACAAATAGCACCCAGACTTCCGCAATATACAAATTGACTGACGGACTTGTGGGCTTCTTGACTCAACATGAGATTTTATAGAGCATATGCAGATCCCTCATTCCATACTTAGGCACTTTTTGGATTGTGAGTTCTCGGCCTGGCGGGCTGAAAATTGAGCCTCTATTGTTCTGTGTCCTACAAATAGCACCCAGACTTCCGCGATATACAAATTGACAGGCGGACTTGCAGGTTGGTTGGCTCAACATTGCACTTTTATTGTCCTGTAGCAATTCTGTATTAATTCCATATTTAGCCACTTTTTTGGATCAGGGGCTCTCGGGCTGGCGGGCTGAAAATTGGGCCTCTATTGTTTCGCGCTCTACGAATAGCACCCACAATTCCACGATATACAAATTGACAATCGGACCTGTGGGATGGTTGGTCAACATTGCACTTTCATTGTTCTGTGTCCTCCAAATAGTACTTAGAGTTCCACGATATACAAATAGACAGATGGACTCGAGGTAAATTATTAATATTAAATATTGATATTGCAGAATTTAATTAGACAAGAAATTTTGTACAATCTGGTCGGGCGAGTGATATAAAATTATTCCAACAAACGAGCAATACATAGTAAACATGTACTTTTATAAAGTATGGACATGAGATTTTATAGAGCATATGTGGATCCCTCATTCCATACTTAGGCACTTTTTGGATCGCGGGTTCTCAACCTGGCGGGCTGAAAATGGAGCCTTTTTTGTTATGTGTCCTACAAATAGTACCCAAACTTCCACGTTATACAAATTGAGAGGCGGACTTGCGGGATGCTTGACTCAACATTGCACTTTTATTGTTCTGTGTCCTCCAAACAGCACTCAGAGTTCCGCAAAATAGAAATCGACAGGACTCCAAGACTGGCGGGTTCAAGATTGAAATTGTTTAGGGATGGTCATCCTATCTAAATTTATCTAAAAACATTATTTTCAAATACTAAATTATTAATATTAAATATTGATATTGTACAAGTGAATTACATTAAATTATTAAAGGATGTTAAATCACTTATTTTTTTAAAAATGAAGGAAACAAAAGAAAGTTTTTTTTAAATTCTATCGCCGCAAGCATAACAAGGACCAATTTCAATTTTAAGGGCCTCTTGTTCATATCATAGCACAATTTCACTCCGCACAGTATATATTCGTTGATTTCAAATTATTCAAGGACACTAATTTTATCAAGTTCATCGAATAAGCAAATATGCCAAAACAACGACCAATTTGAATTTTAAGGGCCTCTTGTTGATATGATAGCACAATTGCACTTCGCACACTATATATTCGTTAATTTCAAATTATTCCAGAACAATAATTTGACCAATTTCATCGATCAAGGAAATCTACTAAAACAAGCCACATATTACATTTGTGTCACAGTGCCATAGAAACTATCAGGCGGATCTGCGGGCCAGCTGGCTAAAAAATTTAATTATATTGTTTTGTGTCCTCCAAAGAACAGTTGGAGTTATGCGGTATACAAATTGACAGACAAAACACATAGCCAAGAACCAACCAAACTTCAAACATGCTGCAAGCAAGTTCCCAAAAGGTTCCATAGAGCAGAACCCATCGGCCTTTACACCAAACAATTTGATATACAAAGAAAATACATTGTCGCATTTGTTTTCTATTGCATCTGGTATATGTTGCTAGTAGAAAATAATCGAGGCCATGGGATATATGGGGTTTGCTTCCATGCTAATCTTATACGCGTGTAATCCCAGCTAGCCAAGTCCAACGAACATTCATCTGGATGCTGAACAAATATTACAGAGACACATGAGGTATTTTCCTTTCCTGCCAAAGTTTGATATATTTTTTTCCCCTTCTTCGGCCAATATGAAAATTTGCATTGTCCTCATTTAAGGTGAATTTTCTATGTATCTGAAGCTCCTGCAGCATGTACACATTGCTTTCCTTTTTCTGTAAATAAGTTTCATACGACAACTCTGCCAACTTAGGAAGCACATTTTGTAACAGAGGTTGCCTAACCATACAATGCACGGTTGTGTTGCCCACAGTTCGGATAATAGCATTGACGCAATGTCCATATATATATGGATATTTTTCACGGCATCACAGACAATCAATCATATCATCACTTATCAAAGCGAAGGCGGAAGCAAAGAAGTTGCATTTTGCACATACAGGTTCAAAGGGGGTCGAGTACACTGTGTTTGCAACTAAAACACCTTCAACCTGGGAACACGAGCATAGGAATTAATACATTGAACAATATAATACACAACTACACCCCCCCTCCCCTTATAAAAAAAAAAAAGTAAACAGGCACAGAAATTTGTGCAAGGCTATTTCTATAAGCAAAGTGAGGATGATTTTGTGGATGTATACGCACACTAGTTGTAGAGTTAGCTAGTTTCTTCAGATCCTCTACTATATCCGCTCGCAACTCTGTTACAAGCGTTGATTGGGTTGTCCGAAAGATCCTTTCTGTAACATCCCTCTTCTTTGTTATATTTTTAAACAGCATAAGTGGAATCTACCCTTTATGCAATTGTTGTTCCATTGATGAAAACAAATCTGAATACGTATCGAACAATTGTAGCTGCAACATGGAACAGTGCAATATTTGTGTAACTTATCTGAGATACATGCACATGTGAAAATAAAGGACAAAACTGAATATGAAAAGTGGTACCATTTCCTTTTTGTTGTCCAACTCTCCATATTTTATATGGAGAATGTGTTGCGAGCCAAATTTTCTCGCCAGTGTGATAGGTACCCCAATCGTTCTGATTGGGTAAATATCAGTGCTCTGTGCAAGCTGGTTGATAGTCAAATCCAGGACAAAATGATATTCTGAACAAACAGCGGGAATTGTTTCCACAATGCTTGTTTTGTTCAGCGAAATAATTTGATTGCAATCACCACGGTCATATACTATTTGGGGAAATATATCAAAATTTGTAATGGATATCCCATTACACAGCAATATCTTTTCTGCATGTTTCTGGACAAGTTGTGGAGGAACAGTCGGTGTCACTATCATCATGGCCTCCTTGTCTGTCATGTCAGCACGCATAATGGATCTACTTTTGTTTTCCTTGTCCAAGTAGGTGCTATAGACAACCATTATCTCCCCAACGAACACTTGTCCAAATCGGCGACTCTTCAAGTCCTCTATTGACAGTACTTTGGATGTCACAACTCTAGACCTGATGACATTTTTTGAATAGGAAAACTAAAGTGAATGGTAGTGCGCATTTTTTTTTTGTGTATTCTTCTTTCACTAACATAAATCTACAAGTACACGCATAGCTTTGATGAACAATGGAGCCAGAGTTTCACAACCACACCTCTTAGTCTACGGAACATGTAGCATGTTCGGCGTCTCGCTTGTACTTGTTGATACTTCTTGTGAGCTACAAACCATGTATTGCAGATGACATCAACATATCCGCCATGCCATAGATGAATATATACCACAGGATATTTGTTTAGTAAACATAGTAAGAGCAGAGTGTATGCATCTTTACCTTTGGCCTTGTCGGTCTGCTGATGTTTGGGATGACTGACTGCTCATGCCCATGTCACTAGTCCAACTTTTTCTGATGCAAGCATGTGCTTATGAACATTAGGACTAAACAAGCATATGCATTATATATTGTGCATTAGAAGGACTAAATAACTGTAAAACTGTATGCATCTGATTTTTTTAACTGGAGAAATGTTTAACAGTAAACAGGGCGCGAGCGTGGGGCACCATGTCCAATCTGTATATCGCGGACCCCCGGAAGCCCGGGGAGCAATCTTCAACCTGCCAGCCTAGCACTCGCAATTGAGAAAGTGGGTAATTATGGAATAAGGTAGAAGCACGACCACATATGTGAATCTGTTGGTCCGCCAACCGGCGCACGAAGGAATTTTCAAAAAGCACACTAAGCAGATGAATTAGAAAACAAAAGGGATAATAAAAATGGAAAAAGTAGAAATAGGGAGGGCAGAAAGGCCCATTACTGCCAAGTCATCATTTTCAAGTATAATATTATATTCCCCCACCTGGTTTGTATATTGAATTTACCAGCACACTTGGTATACCTTTTAGAAGATTGTACCATAGAACCCTCTGATGTTGCACAGAACAATTCATCTCCCTGTCCAAGCAACCTGATTTTTCCAAGACAGCAACGTCGAATATGCAATGCACATAAAGGCAAGTTAGTATGAAGACAGACATCTAAAAGAAAGGGAAACATGTCTATTTACATGCCAAAGAGTCCATCGTCCTGTTCAGCCATTATGTTTGTTTAAATGTAGCAATGCAGCGAAAACACAATGGACACGAACTATCTTAATATGCAGGAAGGCATGTATTGAAGATAACTTATAATGAAGACAGACACGTAAAAGAAAGAGAAAGAGTGTTATTTACCCGCGAAAGATCCCATCGTCATCTCCACCTATTCTGTTTGTTTAAATGTAGCAATGCAGTGAAAACACAGCGAGTGAAGCAGGTTAGTATGCAGGAAGGCATGTAACAAAGATAACTTACCATGTAGGAAGGCGTGCAACATGTACATATAATAAATTAATTGAACACATATACAGACCATAAATGAAATACAAAACAATGCAATATGAAACAACAGTACAAACATGCACCTTTCTATATCCTCTTCAACCAATGCAGTGGATACTCCCTCGTTTTCTCCAGCTATTCTGTTTGTTTGAATGTGGGAACGCACAAAATACAATGAACATCAATGGAAGCTGGTATTCACCAAAGAACAAGAAATATGTACATACACTAAAACAGAATCAACGAATAGTCTAGAAAGGTAGAAACATGAACCTTTGCACTTCTCTATCCATGGTTGTAAATGTGTAATTTTTTTTCCCTGCCCAAAATATATTACAAGGCACAAAATATCACGCAATAGCATGGTCGTAGCTAAATGATTTATGGTTTTCTGTGGAAATTTATTCAGATATGCTTCCACCGATGGAAATACATGTTCTTTATCCTCTACACAAACTGGTGTGCCCACGATACAAGTTTTCATTTTTCTGTGGAAAACTACACAGACATCCAAATATAATCTTGCAGAAAATTTGTTCCACATATCATATCTAAAGCACAACATAAATTGTATCGTGCACATACCAATCTATGTAGAGGAGAAATAACATGTAATGTCATATCGGCAAATCTGACCATACATGGTTTATAAATGTAGCGTGCATACATATGCTTTATTCCAACAAAAAAATAGCAGATATTGCAATTTCACATGTAATCCTTGAACAATTTTGCATGCAACTATTTTCTTTCATGCTAGTAGTGAAACACCAGCAAAATCTCATAGAATAAAAGATATCAGCCTCGGCAGACAGGGCAAATAACACAACTGCATGTCGACTCCTAGGTGCAAGGGCTGAACATCGTAAAGCACCCCAAAAAACAATAATAACCCAAAAAAAAAGAAAAAAAGAAAATCTCCAACCACTACCGTTGGACCCCAACCCTACAAGGTCGAATCAAACAAAAGAAAAAAGCAAGCACCAAACCAGCGAGAAAGCATGAACAGGTCGAACTGCACCCCCAGGGCCCCAAAGTGAAAACCCGAGCCAAACAAACAAAACCAGCGACCCATGAACCAACGAACCAACAAGAACCACCGAGCTAGTAAACAACATATGTATCTCCAACGATTACGAAACTGCATCCCAAGCACAGAAGGAACCGGAAACATACGAGGAGCACGCGACTACAAATAAGAAAACATTCTTACTTGCAAATTGCAAACACTGAACAACAAACAAGGAATACAAAATGAAACTATGGCATTGAAACTTACTCTGAAACGATGAAATGCAGAAGCGCAAGTCGAATCGCGAGCGAAACAACAACAAGCAACAACCGAGAAACCAGCGAAGAAGAAGCACTCACCAAACCACTAAACATTGTATTTAGCTTCAATGACTATGAAATTGCATTGCAAAGGCAGAACAAGGATGAAACATACAATGGTTATTGAACTGGCAGTGAACAAAGAAGAGTGTGCAAATTCACTGCAACTGTATAGAAAATTTCGAGAAAAAATCTACTCCGAGAAGCGTATTTACATAAACATTTAAGGTTGTCAGGTTGTCTAAGGACCTCGCGGTATGAAAACATTTAATCTATCACGATTGTTGGAGGACGTCACGTCATGTAAACATTTAAGCTGTCGTTCCTATTGAGGCATCTCGGAATAAGTGTCGATACATTTCAACAAAAATACATCCGGCAAAGACACTATAAACTTTGGAATTCCCAATCACTATAAATCTTGGATATCAAAACATTTCAATATGCTTAGTACATATCAAAACTTACGGATATATTCAGCTAGCAGAAAATTCTAATACAAACATTTGAACTAATGTTAGCATTAATCCACCTTCAAGCAATATAGAGGAAAAATATATGATTAAAAAATATTGTATACGAAAAAAAGTTTGGATATATTTCCATATAAAACATTGGGAATAGTGAAGCCGAAAATAAGACCTCTAATCTCTTATCCAATCAGATCAGTACATACATGGTACCTTTTATTATATAGAAATATATGCTTTTAATTCCATAGCTCCAAAAATAGGTATTGTGCAAATATTTCGAGTCAAAGGACAAACTAATATGTAGTCAACGAATTATCGATCGCTATAGTCCCTCTATGCCTACGGCAGGGACTAAAAATGCTTATACATGCCAAGTTGCTTGCAGCTTTCATATTGGTATGGCCTTCAATGTTCATCACCGATAGATAATGTAGGCATTGGCATGAGCTTCAATGTTCATCACCCTCATATACTGTACCGGAAGATAGTGTAGGCATTCGCTGCATAGCTTGCTTGTGTCAGATGCAAGTGAAGTTAATTTTAAAAATATAATATATAACATTATTTTTTTATAATATATATAAGATTATTGCATTATAATATAGTAAGAAATTAATTTTAATATATATAGTTTTAGACCATTTAATATAACCGTAGTCTAAAGGTTTTATGTTTTAAATTTTTTCCAGGAACAACTCCATTCAATATTCAATATAGTATCATGTAATACAGAATATAAAATATTTTTCAACTATTATATTTTTTAAAGGCATTGTCTAAACATTAGACTTTTTAAACATTTTTACCAGAATCAGGCAAAACATATCATGGTGAAATTTCCATTTTCTATTGTTTAAATTGCATTTTTTAATGCATAAATGGATTCAACACCCTGAAAAACCCTCAAGGCACTCGACTTACATAGACTCAATCACTCAAATATGGAGTTCCAACAATTTTTGACAGGATTTGAGTTAGAATTGAACAAAAAATGCAACCTTAAAAACTCCAAAATAATGTTTAGACTACTGCTTTTTTTAAATCCATACTATCATTTTTCAAATAAGTAGGTAAAATTTTAATTGGGAAATTTGAGGATTGGTCTTTTACTAATTCTATACTGAAATATTGGGGATTTCACTTGGAAAGGATTTTGTTTCAGTTTGGTGAGGATATTTTTGATTCACTAATTTAATTCAAGGTTTAAATATTCAAAGAGGAGATTGCATTATATTTTGTTGGATTTTATTCTTAACTAGTAAAAGAAATTTTTAAGACCTTTATGTATATCTCATAATACAATTAGGAATTATCTAATTTGTCATTTAAAAATTACGTTATGTTCACATTCACTTTCAATAATGATAAGTTCTAACAATATCTTAGACAAACTCGTAACAAAGAGCATGCAATATGCTTCCTTTAATGAAAATCCCTGCATTAATGATAGGTAGCTAAATTAGTAAGGATGTACAATCAAATGCAATGCCTTTTACAATGTAATTCAGAATTCCCTTTGGTCCATTCTGCCTCATTTCGTGTAATGCGTCAAAGCCTTTCCCACACTCTCTCCCGCTAAGGACTGGGACTGAGAATACATGTGAATGATTAAGATGCATAGTTACTTAAGGCCATTGGTAGGTTATCAAATTAAGGTGAGAAAATAAATAAATTATCTTGGTGAATCCAAAGAATTATCTTTCCACGTTTTCCAAGTCCATAACTCTTAAACATATCAATTTACTGAAATGTGAATTGATACTACGTAAGCCAATGTAGTTTTATTTCAAATTTATATGTGTCTTTGACCTGACCATTCATTTATCTCTATTGTTAATTTGATACAGAGGGTGCTATTGAACACGAAGAAATGAGCAAGATGGAAATTTGTGACAAACTTGGTCACTCACAAGCCTAACACAAATTAATTGTAAAGTTGCTACAAGTGCCCTCTCCCTGTTCATAGAGCAATCGGTCGAGCACCGAACGTTGTTCTCGGAAGTGTTGGAAATTGATATCGTGTGGAGTCGTCCCCTCTACTTGTCACATGATCGATATCATTACTTACCCTATAACGTTCTGATCTCTTTCATTTCAAAAGGGTTCCCTCCCAGACCTAGTATGATGCAAGCATTGAATATGGGCATTCAATCTCAGAGATTGCATCTACTTAGTTCTATCAATTATTATAAACATGTACAGGGCCCGCTGACATAACATATCCACAGTGATTAGAAATTATAGACTATCATTTGTATATATATATATATATATATATATATATATATATATATATATATATATATATATATACGCATGCCAATTATGGATAGCCAAATGATTACATGTAATCTCAATGATTTCCAAGACTGAGAAAGCATGCATCACCTATGGTTTGGTTAGTATTTTGTACAATCATGGTGGCATCTTCCAATACAATACAAAATAGTTGATAGCATTTACAAAACCACTGATTATAAATTATTTTATTGCGACGGGTATGTCGATAGGCAAATCTTGTTAAATATTCATTCGTTATTTATTTATTTAGGATAACCTAAAACTTAACATCAAAAGAGAAGAACCATGTCAACATGACATCCATTTAAAATAAAATATTGGAAGGATATACCCAGCCTTTAACCTCCATGTAAAGTGAGAATGCAATCATATCATTAGTGTATATTCAAAAATAGTACTTCTATGTGAATGGGAAAATAAAACCTATAAAATTAAATGTAATCACAATATCTAAACTTATAAAAATAAAAATAAAAAGTTAAATGTATTTGTTGGTTATGGAGCCTAATTATCTTCCTAATTCAGAGGTCTTTTACTTTCAGTCGTTTTTATACCCCATGAAGTATTTACATCCCAGAAGTATGTACACTCTTCCACGCGGGGGAGTGTAGAGGGGGGGTACCCCCTCTGTGGGGTCTGGGGGGGCTATCCCCCTGGCTGGGGGGTCTGGGGGTGTTGGGTATGTGTTATATTCTTTGCATGTGTGTGTCTGTGGGTGCATCAGATACGACAACTGCGTCTGACGATCCCTAATTAGCGGATTAAGGGATTAGGGATTAGGGATTTGTAAATTAATCCAGGATTAAGGGATTAGGGTTTTGGTATCTACGGAATACCTAAAAACATTGTATATATTGTATGGCAAATGGTGAAATTCGATATAATGAAAATAAGAAATGTTTTCCCGGTTGAGGGTTTTCGGTATAAAATCTGTGTGTACTTTGTGTATGAGCCATTGATTAATTTATGTATTGCTTAAGAATCTATATGCATT
>ML779989.1:514713-554044 GCA_009831015.1 Picea engelmannii
TTGAATCAAAGAAAATATGTTGAAACGATATTGCAGAGGTTTAATATGCATGGAAGTAAACCAGTCAAGGTTCCTATTCCTATAGGTGTAAAGTTATCTGCAGATCAGTGTCCCAAGACACAGGAAGAAGAAGAGGACATGTCCCATGTTCCATATGCCAGTGCGGTTGGTAGTTTGATGTATGCAATGGTTTGTACTAGACCAGACATTGCACATGCAGTGGGAGTTTTGAGCAGGTATATGTTAAAACTAGGGAAGGAGCATTGGACAACAGTAAAGAGGGTATTTATGTATCTTAGTGGCACCACTAGTTATGGATTGTGCTACCAAGGAAGACCGAGATTGGACAGAGTAGTGGACATACATGGCTTTGTTGATGCAGACTGGGTTGGATATTTGGATCACAAAAGATCTACAAGTGGGTGTGTGTTTAACCTATTTGGAGGAGCAATCAGTTGGATGATCAAAAGATAGGTTATAGTGGCACTCTCAACTACAGAAGTTGAATACATGGCAACCACTCATGCAAGCAAGGAAGCAGTATGGTTACAAAGATTGTGTTCAGGTATTGGGTTGGTACAACAAGCAGTGAGATTAGACTGTGACATTCAGAGTGCAATATTCCTGGCAAAGAACCCAGCTTATCATTTAAAGACAAATCATATTGATGTTCAGTATCACTTTGTGAGAGACATGGTTGAGGAAAAGAAGGTGTTGCTGGAAAAGGATGACACTTTGAAGAATGTTGTAGATTCATTAACAAAGTCTGTGAGCACAGAAAAGTTCTCCTAGTGTAGAGTAACAATGGGCATTGTTGCCCTGGATTGTTGACTATATAATCCCCTGGACCCCTGGATGCAAAGAAAACAACAAGTGGGAGAATGTTGGGTATCTGTTATATTCTTTGCATGTGTGTGTGGGGGGGTGCGTCAGATACGACAACTGTGTCTGGCGATTTTTAGCGGATTTTGCTATTTTTAGCGGATTTGTAAATTAATCCCGGATTAAGAGATTAGGGTTTTGGTATCTACGGAATACCTAAAAACATTGTATATATTGTATGGCGAATGGTGAAATTTGATATAATGAAAATAAGAAAGGTTTTCCTGGTTGAGGGTTTCCAGTATAAATCTCTGTGTACTCTGTGTATGAGCCATTGATTAATTTTTGTATTGCTTAAGAATCTATATGCATTGCTTTACTTCGCAGGTTTAAAACTTACAGGAGGCAAGTAGGCCCCTAGTGGGGGTTTGGGGGTGAAGCCCCCGAAGGAAAAATTGTCATGTAAATGTATATTGTAATTTCATTGTAAATCTGGACCGTTCATTATAAGGTCACAGATCTAACGGTAGAGATTATGTTAGGGTTTTTTTCCCTAGAAGGCAACCCTGTTTTATGAGGGGAATGTATTGCGGCTATGGTTGATTGCGAATATTGTATTCTGAGAGAGGAGACTGTGAGAGAAAGAAGAGGAAGTTACAGTGGGTTTTGTTGTAGGTTGTATCCCTTCATTTGCAGGATAATAATAAAGGAAGGACCTGGCAATTTCTCTGGTGGACGTAGCCCACACTGGGTGAACCACATAAATCCATGTCTCTCTTGTATTATGTATCTTCTATGTTTTGTTTCCGCATTTGTTTTATTTTATTGCTCCACGGTCCTGTTTTTCTAATAGTATTTTGAGAAGTAACTATGTTAATAAAGTTTATACTTAATTGGGTTTATTGATATGGTTACGAACCTATAAGTTAGGTAACACCAAGAGTTAAGTCATTATTGGCAACAAGATTTAGGTAATTATTGACTCCAAAGGTCATTACAAACTAAAAATTTTATGAGGTTGGTTATGCCACCAATACCAAAGTAAAGACATTAGCAACTTATCAAGGAGTAAGGCTTCTATGAGATCTTGTGAAAAAGAAAATCTTCGAAGCAAAGACATTAGCAACTTATCAAGGAGTAAGGCTTATATGAGATCTTGTGAAAAAGAAAATCCCATTGATAGGAGACTTAACCATTATTATTCAAGCCTTACATCAAGTTAAATCTTCTTCCTTCTCCTTGGTAGCATGCATTTTCCACATAAAAAAATTGTTAATTATTTTATTTGGGAAATTTTCCTACTAGTTAATAGTTTTGGAAATGAATTGGTTAATAAAAAAACGCATGAACATTGTTATCATCGAAAAATTTCTCATAGCAATACAAACAATGGATGAAGAAACAACCAGCACAGACACAACATACTTCCAACATTTACAGAACCTATTTTAGCAAGATGATCAAAAATATATAAAAGACCCATGAATTTCAACGTACTTCCAGCAAAGCTAGCATGTGCGCATTCACGCGGGCCAAAATAGCTCCAACTACACATAGTGTGCGCCCTGCGCGACTGTCCCTGAAGAAACCTATACGGATGCAGAAACAACACATTTATGAATTTGGTCGGGCCTCAACCACTTCCAGGTTGAAGTGAGTCAAGACAAGACCCCGAGATCAACCCAAAATCTCACCTTGGGATGACTGAAAGGATGGGATGTACCTCTAAAGGTCTCTCATTCACACTTGGAACAAGTTGTGAAATACCTTTCTATGGTCCTATAAATAAGTGGCCATTGTATGCTAAAAGGGAAAGAATTCATTGTATTGTTATGTTTCCCAATTACTCTTGGAGAAACCATTTGTTTTCTTGAGAATAGTTTGAGCAAGCATTGCATAGGGAAGACATTCCACCTCTTGGAAATATTTTTCATAGAGTTCTTCACCATTGTCAATTCAAGATAGGAGAGTAAAAGATATACTTTGAGGGATTCAAGAGCCCCCCTAGGAGGAATCAGGGATTCATAAATCCCACATTTCTCCTCAAGTTGGTGTTATCAATTTCAAATACCATTTTCTATCGGGTAACCATTCTTTGTGTCAAATTTCATGCATCCTTTGTTTATATTTTCTTAGTTTAGTCTTCTTTGTTTTTCATTTCTTTCTTGTTCTATTTTCTTGATTTCTTACTTGTGGGTTCACTAACCTACTAATAATTGTTATGTGTTTCTTTGTTGGCCTATCAACGCAACTAAAGGGGTCTCTTTTTTCTCACTCTAGTGACTAAAATCCCCAAACATATTGGTGACCATATTGGGGATTGGAATCCAAATCCCTCCTCAAGTAGGCTATTAGAGTTGTTATTCTCACTCTCTTTTGTTTGTAGGAACCAAAATTGTGCTTTCCCTATCCTCAGACATTGGAATTCAATCTCTGATTGAGAGAACCAATTAAAATTTCTTATCCCACCATTTTCTATGTGTGCGTGACTTTGGTTCCAAAAGACGCAAGCACTGCGCAATTTTGTGCATTGTCTACACTCACAGACTACACACAATGTGCTTTGTGCTCGACTATCTCAACAATAGCCATGTGGAAGCCTTTTTTTCACTAATTATGAATCCTCCACCTACTTACCACATCGGGTATGTCGATGGTTCTAGTCATTGGACTTGGAATCTCACTTAGGCAACGTGGGCCATTTACACCCTAGAACATGTATTACTCCACTCCAGTGGTATATGCCTCAACCCAGCCACCAATAATCAAGATGAATACGTTGTTATCATCAATCTCCTCTCAGAGGCCAGTCAGCTCCATATTTGTCACCTAAGCGTCCTCTTATATTCCCATCAAATTATTTTGCAGTTGAACAATGTGTATCGCATATGTGACCCACACCTATATCGCAAATACCTGCAAGTTAAACTTATGTCTCGGAATTTTGAATCAATCACATTTACTCATATTCCTAGGAGCCTAAACCAAGTTGCAGATCACATGGGTAATCATTCCTAGATTGGCATTTTTCATATTAACATACATAATCAAGTTTCAATATCCATCCATCACCAATCAAACAAGCAGTCATCCATCACATCTCACATATACAAAATCGTATGAAACATCATCATAAAAATATATCCATAATATATATAAATGGTGTCATCAATGTTTCATCAAAAGTATACAAACTCCTCGGCCCCATGGTCAGGCCCTAGTCTCATACATATTCCATAAACATATACAAAATAGGATTCATAACTCCTATACATTGTACAAAATGTGGGCCAAACCCATCAACCTAGAGTTGGAACCTATGGTTCCCCTAGCTCTAAAAAATCCCCAGTTGGTGGGTCCACTGGTGGATCCTGACCAGCCAAGGGATATCCCCCACCTGGGGGCATCTCTCTCTCATGGATGCATTCATTCACTACTTCCCCTACCACTGCAGCCTGACGAACTAGGTATTTCCATCCATGATCCCAACCTACGCATTGCTACAGTATCCAGTCATCCCGGATATGCAGCCATCAATCCTCGGGCACACCCTCCAACACTACCTCGAACCACCTCCATGGTCCATCCATCTCCCGATCTAGGGAGGTCATGTCCTCCCTCATGGGATCATGAAATGGACCCACCCCAAGGTCATCATAGTGGTGATGTCGCCTAAATCTAGCCTCTGCCTCCCACTCCTTCTGCTCTCCAGCACAAGCAAAGTTCATCTCTCGACTGTTGGGACCAACATTTGCAACACCATACATAAATATCCATTAATATTTTTTGATATAAGAAAATCACAAATTACAACATACCATACATACAACACAATATCAAAATACCTCGATGATCCCATAACTCACCCGGCGGCAAGCGCATGTCTAGATGGTGTCGTAAATCTATTCTTGAATAACAGAACTCCATAATAGTTTGCAGGGTCTGTCTTCAGACCCCATCAAAATTTGGTGTAAAATAATTCCCTCCCTCCCCTCCCCTCCTCCATGAATATCCAGTAAATGTCTCCATCACATCAGTCGAGGGTCACACATCAGAGGTGGATCCAATATTACCTGGGGGCATAACAAAATCACCCTCTCTAGAAAGAACGAATAGAAGACAGACCCAAACATGAAATCACATGTCATCATAGTATAAAATCTATCTAAATACACCAACATACACTCAGACATCAAGCATGCCCATGCATACATCCGCCCATCCATCGCCCTCTCTATAATAGCGAGGTGCACCCCAAAAATGTGTTGGGTCCCCAATGACCCAAATATCCTCACAACCATGGCACAAAAAACATGGGTCTCCAATGAATCAATCACACCTATGCTAATAGAACCCCCACTCATCGGCCCCTCCTACGAACAGTGTCGTATCACCATCGCAGTCATTGTCACCCCTAGCAGAACTCGAGGTTGGGTATCTAACTCAGTTCCCCGAAAAAAGGATCCCTGTGATGAAATAAATGTCTATGTCCACCATAATACAGAGCTCATGACCCCACACCACAAATAGTTGTCTATGTGGACTACACATACCAGTGATGAAATGCAGGATTGCCTCTTGTGACCGTATCAGCGAGCAATCAAAAAAGCTCAGCAGGGTCGCTCGAGCCAATCGATGTCAAACATGGCGATCCTCCCCTACTGCTCTACGAAGAGAATCCCAATCGCTCTCTCTCCATTGGATAGGTATCATGTCATCATACACCTACACCCAATCCACAAGTTTGAGTCAGTTCACATCATCATCAAAAACAAAAACACAACAAAGCTTCACATTGTGCATATATATCATCACACAAGTGCACGACTGTTTCCTAAATAGGCACACACATTCGCACGATTGTCCCACAAAAAAATGTGATGTTTTCATGTTGTTTTCCTAGGGATAGGCATGCACAGATGTGCAGTTGTATCATAGAAAGTCAGACACAAATGTGTGGTTGTTCCTCAAACAGTCACACCCAATTGGTGTGGATATCCCCTTGATAATCACATTGTTTTGTGTGCCAAAAACCCTCATCCGCGTGCTCATTTACATGGAGGAAATTACCACAGTCATGCACACTGTGCGCGATTGTAGCCATTGCTTCCACAAAAAAGTGCACGGAAATCAGATATTTTCCTGCATGCATCATCCTAGCCACACACCAAAATGGTCTTACAACCCTCCGTACAGCCCCCGACCTAGAAAATACAAAAATAAACATATGCGGGAGGTCTAGACCACTTACCATACTCTCTCCTCAATCAAAATAGTTTCCCCACACTCTCGTACTGATCAACAATGCTCATAAACATCACCCTCAAACCTCAACACGTGCAATTACAAATGAGGTGGAATTATGGGTCCCACACCCATATATACGCCCCATTCTCAAACTTCTCCACCCTCGTTCAGGAGCTCATGAGCTCCATTTTTCACACTGTTCGCGGAATAGGGATCCTGAATCTGTAACATACACGTTCATTTGTTTTCCATTTCATCACAAATTTCGAGGGTGTTATTTCTACGCCCTGGGCACAAGTATGCATGAGTTTTGTACATTAATCAACAAAAAAATTTCATGTGTTTCTCATCAGATATTTTTCACGTCAGGTATTTGGTTTTTTTATGTACATATACTTATCATGAACACAAACATTCACTTCCATCATGGACCTCCCATGGCCCCTTTAGGTATATTTTTGACATTGGCATATAATCAATCCCTCTATAAACAGTTGCATATTCCAGTCAGCCCTTTCGACGCAACCCTTTAGGATCCCACATGGATCTGCAGTACCATCACCTATGTTGCATTCAGGTATTGTCACCTAGTAGCATTCTCACCCCCATGAGTTGTCCCACATATATTTACCCTCTGTCAAATTGATACTCAAGTTGTTCTATCCATTAGATTTGGGAATCTTGGTAGCACTACACCCAAGAGAGAGAACCTTAGAATTATTTCTCATCATCTTGCTAGCCTACCCCCAATGGACTCCCACATCATATTTTCCACATAACAAAATTGTTAATTATTTTATTTGGGAAATTTTCCCACTAGTTAATAGTTTTGGAAATGAATTGGTTAACAAAACAATGCATGAACATGATGGTCAATTTTTTGTTTTGTAAGATGGTTGGGAAATTTTCATCTCATTCCCAACACTATGATGTTGGGCTCATCGAAGCAAGTATGACTTTCCTAGTATGGCTTCTCATAATCATTTCACTTTAGTTTTTGATGGTCCTTACAAGGGACATCACCCTCCAAGTGGCTTCCATGCGGAAACCACCCCTCTCTTCTCACGTGAATAATCTCTTCTCACATAACCCCTTCATGTGCCTAATTCTCTTAATGTCAACCTGGATGTGGATCCCATCTAACCTACCACATGGGATGCCACATGTCATGGAACTACAACCTGCCCAAATTTATCTTTCCAAACTCAAGTTTCTCCCTTATCTATATTATATCATTATATTACTTGTCATCTATCTCAATGCTTTCAAAGTGAAAAAAATTGTAGGATCACCAACGTGCAAGGTCATTTTAGTGGCAGGTTCGAGCTTGAAAAATTGGGGTCTGGAACCTTCAAGAACCATTTTGAGGCATTAAATAGTGTTTTTTGGAGTTCTAGTATCCAAAACTTGTGCACACCCCCTTGACATTGTTTTACACTCCAATACCTTTCCAACGGTGCAAACTATGCGTTAATCGAAATTCATATGCAAAAGTTATGCCTCCCACAAGTTGACCTATCGTGTTGACCACCATGGTACGAAAGGATGCCACATCATCCCCCATTACTCATGAATATGGGGCTAGCCACGTGAATAATTTCAAGAAGATTATATAAGGTTCTTAACCCTACCCCAATTGGGGGTTGACGAAGTCAAAAACCTACCCCTAGATGGCTATCAAGATATGTTAAATATTGGGCCACTAGGAGGAGAAGGGATTCCATTCTATGTTATTGTATTTTGTTCTATAGATGAGAAGAGCAACTAGGAGTGGGAAATTAGAGAGAATAATAGAGGGGGTTAATTTTTTATAGCGGCCTAACATGCCACAAGTCTCAGGTAACTCCATAGAGAGTACCTTATCCTTTGTACTTGCATTATTTCTATACCAGGGAAAAGAGAGCAGAGCAACCTCACCTTCTAACTGGGTTTTCTCCTGTAAGGGTTTACCAGAGAAAATATTTGTGATAACTTGTGGATGGTGTATGATTGTACTTTATTGTTCTCTATTTTCTGCATTTTATCTATTTCATGCATAAGAAGAAAATAAGTAACTAAATATTCTGGAATCTAAAGGAATTTAACCTTCATAGTGTAGATTTCAATGTTATCTATCATATTTTTTGTGACGAACTATTCCAATGGAATATCCACGGTAGTTTATAGATCACTCCCAAGTCTATTCTGGCACTTAAGGTCATGCAACATTGCCTTGCCTGGGCTAGCCTCTGTCTACTACAACCAAACTATGCCTCATCACCTAAGATTTTCCCATAGCTTCGCCTCAAGATATAATCTGTCAAATGCAACTAATCCCTACTCAACCAAGTTCATTCAACAATGGGAATACATCAAATTGTGGGATTTAAAACATCCCAACTATACTTTAACACTTAGCCAATTATTCAATACTTAACCAACATAATGCATTAGAAGGAGAAATTACATTCAACAACGTAAAGAGTCTGTTGGGTACCTAAAATGACACTTTTTTATCACTTTTTGTTATGTCTTTTTTCCTTTAAACCATCACTATAAACCTCATTGTTTTATCTTTTTGCTACATCATCATCATCATTATCTACAAGATATGTGTGCCAGGAAGGAATCTAAGGTATAAATTTAAAATTTTCACCTTTTTGCTATACAATTTAAGTTGAATTTCATTTTTGCTAACACATTGTCATGGTCAATCAAATCCTGTAGCAGAAATCAGATTATGTAATATTCATAATCCGATAGTATATTTGATGATTTGGATGGTTGCACAAGTCAAAGAGGTAAATTGCCACTTGGAGGGGGTTTCTAATTCCCTGAATATGTTCATGTGTTATTCAAATTAATCCAAGTGCAAACAGGGAAATTAGCATGAGGTGGTCAACTCTCATGACAAACATGACACCAAACCCAGATATCTCAAGCCAACTCAACAGCAAATCAAATCAAGATCGAGTGAGGAAATTCATGTACCCTATCATGAAATTCCTAATGCTAGGAAGACGAATTTGATGTGCAATGATCAAGGAGAATCCAACACTTTGTTCCTAAGAATCCTTTGTTCTTCATTTTATGTTTTAACTATTGAAATCTGTGTGTCATAGCATGCATTTGCATCTGTATATGTAAATCAATATATAAACAGTAGTTTTGAGACTTAGGGGATCAACATCCATCTGATATATTTGGATAACAATTGTTGTGACAATTGATTTCAAATTTTAATACAAGTTGTTGGTTTCTCAATTTATGTGTAATTCTTTTGTGTGGCATTGATTCCTTGTTAGCCTGGTAGTTCTCTTGCAGCATGGCCTGAGCCAGGATGGGCCCCTTGAGCATTGATTAAATTAGATTTCATTTCGGGCACGGTATTTGAATTTGATTTTATGTGCTTTCTATTGTGTGACAATCAAATTTAATACAAAGTCTTTTAATGAATGCATTTTCCATAAGTTGCAAGAACATATATTTATAAGTTGACATTGAATGAATTACTTTATCGAGATCATAAGAACATTTTGAAATCTAACTAATGAAATGTCATTGAAATATTATGACAGGCTAATGAAATATTGTGATTCAATTAGATGACAATTTTGCATAACTAGAAATATTTGTGTAGCGTTTCATTTTTGTTTTAAGTTTTAGACAATTCTACAAGTAGTGTTTCATTTGGAAAGTTAAAAGAAACTAAATGCTACACATATAGTGTATGAACTTCATGAGTTTATGAATCTCAGATTGATGATTTAATGTAACATATTTTAATCAATTAAATCGATTGACGGAGTCCACAACACACATGTATGGGAGGCCTTAAATTTATTTAAATGAAGAATTTTACCATGTGCAACAAAGGAGCATGACCAACTGCCTATGTCTCATTTATAGATTACAATTACAAAAGGAACAACTACCTATAAGAACTATCAAACCCACCCCTAAAGCAATTGTAGGCCTACCCTTTGTAGGTCTTGTCTTCTTCTTCTTTTCACCTAGGCAGTACAATTTTCCCTAATGTGTGAACCCTATAACTTGGAACCATCGCATAGGTCTTTTACACTCTTTGTGTGAGTGACTTATTTTTTTATGAGACTTTCCTTTCATTTTCAAGCCCCTTCAACTCTAAGTTCGACCCAAGTGCCCCCTTATTCAACTCAATTGTGACCGCATGACTTGCCCCACCAATGTTCACATCCAATGGTGCCATGTCGCAATTGCCACATATATTCACTATTCCAAAGGTGTGCCCACATCCAAGTACACCCAAAAGTGCACCCAGTAAGTTGTGCAAAAGTGTGCCTAGGAAGTGCACCTAGTAAAGTGCATCCAAGTGTGCCTAGACAATGGGCATTTGTCCAAGTTTGACCAATTAAGTATTCCCAATCAACATGCACTCAATCAAGTGCACACACCTGAGTGTGCCCAAGTCATCTATAACCAAATCAATTATTCCTAACCACTTTTCCTATCATGCTTAGTGCATGCCTATGGATGAGGTCATCTATGATAACCTTATTTGCCTTCCCTCACCAAGTTCCCCTCCAAGATTCTCTTGTTGCATCCACGTAATGCGAGCTGCTAAGGTCTATAGTGTGCCCAGTATCAGCAAGGGCACCTAGCATGTTTATGGTGTGCCTTGCAATCATGCAAGGGCACCCAAAACAGACTCTTCTAGCCATCAAACTTCCATCATGTTTATACATGTTGGTTAATGACTATCGAGGTGATCATGAAGTGAAGGTACCCGAATCCATTCAAGGTTGGGGACTTACATCCTCCCCCACTAAAACTCATTTCCGTCTCTGACAACATCTTCAAGCACTTGTTGTCCTCCAAGTTTGCTACCTAGACCCAGGCATCCATCCGTAATTGAATTCTTCAACTACTCTGCATTGTCACTGCCAAGATTATTGTGCAATTTCTCACTGTCCAATACTTATTCTAAATGAATCATATTTTCCCAAATTCCGCCAACAATGCATTTTGGATGTCTTTGTTGCTACTATTATGGCTATAATCTAAGTCCAACGATGTCACAACTCCCTACTACTACTGCAACAACTCAATTTTCCAACACTAATGCCGCCCAACCTTCATTAAAAAGGTCATACAACTATTCAAGTGTTGCACCTCTCCAAACCTATTGTGGCCTCGGTACTTTGTCCCAGTATGCCATGCCTTTGTACATTGGATCCTCTTAAGTCTTTAACTAGTTGGGTGATCAGTCCAATTGTTTCATCCAACCCATGAAAATGTACTTCTTCATGCCCAAATAGTCAATTCCATCCATGCTTCAATCATCCTATACAACTTCTTTGAACTAAGGCAAGATTTCCACCTTCATGTTTATATTGTAAATCATCTTCAAAATAGAATTTTCTAAGGAACCTTTTCCACTGGTGTGCCAAGATCCATTTCCTACTCGTAGGTAATGAATCTCCTTTTAACTCATTATAAAAAAGGAGATGGCAAGCAGCTATCAAGGCTACTGGAAACCAAAGTGTCTAGTTTGTGATTTGTGCTCAAATATCTCATAACTATCTCCTTCTCCAATTGTCAACAACCCAATTCTCTAATAGATCTATTGTCAATTAGAAATCATGGATCCCCATGGATAATCTACAAAAATATATTGAAAGATAGTTACATCACAATCATGGAAACCTCCATCTACCACTTTTGTGTCCAACTGAGAGTCTTGAATGACTTTTGTTGTCAACAAAGGTGCCTCAATAATATTTTTCCCCTATTGTGTCTTATTGGCTCACCTCCTAGCAGTTGTACTCAACACTTTAACTAGTTTCCATGCCTCCTCAACAACCTCCTCTATGTTATAGCATATTTTTCCATATCATAGTATGGATGCACATGATTGGCCTGATTGTTTAATCCATGTCCTACTTGCAGACATAAATCCCCTTTTATTCCTCCTCAAAATAGTTTAAAAACCCCCTTTTTCTAGTCACACGCTCCCTATCAATTGTATAGCTAGCATATGCAACTTTATATACTCTCCCTAATAGTTGTAGTGCACGCATATGCATGTTTCTCTTCTGCAACTCATGTATGCATTTATTTAGCACAAAAATATAAAAATGTGTATTTTTGGGGAGGGTTAACGGGTTTCTCCAATTCCTGGCCCCCTATAGCCTATGGATAATGACTCCAACTAAATTTTTGGAGTATAAAATTATGCCAAGGGATAGAGGAGAGGAATCATTCCAAATAGCATCATTGTGTGGGAAAAATTATGTTAGGTCTACAAGCCCCTTCCCATGGTTTTTATTAATTCCCCTCTTTCAGTACTGGAAACCCTTGTTTCCAGCCTTCTTGCTCAATTATCCTGATCAGAAAGAGACTCCTTATTTTTTCTGACTTGTTCAAAGTGAGGATCTAGGATATGTGAGGTTCCTTAAGTGGCCCAGACAGAGGAATCTAAATGTCAATTCTAGGGTAGTGTCGTGGTTGCAACTGGTGATCTCTGTACTTGCCATTTGTTGATTCAATTATAATGAGAACTCTCTTTCCCATCCAATTTTATGCCATGTATTTACTTTTGTAGTTTTATATGCATTTCATCATTTGGACACTAACATCCTAACCATTGGTACTAATCGTAGTTAAAATTTAGTTATTATAACTACCTCGTTGCATATTTGTACCTTGGTGAGTGTAGGTTGGAGAAGAAAGTGATTGGAGTGAAAAGAATTGAAGGAGAATCTGTGAAAGAGGTCTTTATCGGATGATTGGACTACCAATAAGTCTTCTTTCCGCTCTTAGGTAGTTGGTTAGTTAGTTAATTGTATTTTGCTTCTTGTGTCAGTTAGAGGTTGTTCTTGGGGTACTTTCTATGTTTTGGTTATTAACCCAAACCATGGGAAGTTATTCTCCACAGAAACTCTAGGCTTTTCCAACCCTCTAGAACAACAGATATGACACCCTCAACTTGCCAGTCATAATGAAGTTGAAGTGAACTTTGTTGATTCTTGGCTTCATAAACCTTTTCTTTAACCATTCCATCATCTTACAACTGAGAGTCTTTTTGGATGAGTGCCTTTGTGCACTGACTAGACCCAACATTGAGACTATTTTTCATCAAAAATGAGACATTTGTTTGGCATGTATCTTCTTATGCACAATTATGTGTGCAACACGTCATTTCTTGGTGACTTCCTTTTCCAATAACCTCCACAACTATCGTTGGTACAAGTTCATCCTTGCCTCCAATGTATTTCTCTTGGTTCCTCAAAGTGCACAACAATTCATTATTTTTCATGATTGACTCCACCAAAGTCTCTAACGCTGCCAAGATGTTCTTGATGTGGTCTTTACCATCTTGGGCACCTAAGGCTATTTTTCTCAAAACCATCTCTACTTGCCACTATGAAATGACACGCGGCCTATCCGTGAATTCAATGGCTACCTCGATTACCTTCACAACTGAGATTATTGACATCCTTCCTAACTTCATTCTAGTTTTCAAATCACAACACAAGTCTTGGTTCCATCCAAGAAAATCAAATAGTTCTCATGGGGCATTAAAACTGCTTTGGCAATCTTGAGAAAGTTTTTCCTCAAGATGATTGTATGGTCATCCAATGGAGCAACTGTCAAGTCCAAACTGCCAAACCATTCCCCAACCTTCAAAGGTGCAAAATGAACTACTCTTGTTGTTATATTCACTATTGAGTTCACCACCTTGAACATAGCCATGCATCTCTCAAGATTATGATGAAGTGTTGTAGTGGTCCATTCACTTACATAGTTATGGGTTGTGTTTGTGTCTACCAAAGATGCCACCTTCAACCCACTCACAGTTTCTTTCACAAAACAAAGGCTATGCATGCCTTCACCTTGCAAATCATATTCATGACCTTATTCCACAAACTGCCTAAACCTATTGTCAAATCACCTAGAACCTCCATCGCTACCTTTGAATTTTGTTGCACTTGGGCTACTCCCAAGGCTACTAGTTTCACCTTCAAATTTGGTTTCACTTGGAATTCTTCTAAGTCTTCCAACTTCTTCTTCAAAGGACAATCCATGGGAAAATTATTCTAGTAACAAAGAAAACAAGCAATATTCTTACCTCTAGACTTAGGTAATTTTACTTGCTTCCATGTTGTAATGTGTGTGTCATTTTTGGCATCCTTCCTCTTGACTAATCCCAACTTAGGCAATGCCCTATAGAATTGGTTAGTCAAATTTTACACCTTCTGGCCCCCAAGCTTCAACCCATGCGCTAGTTTTCTCTAGCTTCAACATATGTGCTTAGTACAACTGTCGGATCTCTTGATCCTAATGATTTCAGTCCATGACCATGAATTCCATTGTGATCTTCCATGATTCTTTCTTTGTGCTTTCCATGTCACAACCAAAAAATGGCTCGACCCTTTAGGAACATTTGAAAATCCTGCCCAAGTCTCAAATACTTGGTTCACCTTGTTGCCTCAAGCCTGCAATATTTCCTGATGTACTTGAAAAAACAAGAGTACTCATTATTTTGTGCATATGAACTACCTTGATTTCCTTTCACTACAAGACACTAAGTCTATATTTTCTAGTCTTCAAGTTTTTCTTGTGGCTTCTTTCCAATTCATCCCAAATCCTACTACCTTGTCTCAAGTTTGCCTAGGTATGAAGAAGAGTTTGTTCTAAAAACAGTTTTCAGTATAGGGACAATGGTGAAGAGCACTATTTATAACCAAATTTTCCAATTTGATACCACTTGCCACAAACCTACAACTTGCCAAAAAAATTCATTGCAAACTTGAGTTTCTCCTTAGCCTATTTTGGCACTTGAGGTTGTGTGCAACTGCCTTGCCTTGCCTACAAGGGCTTGGCCAATCTGCACCTACTACAACCAAACTACACATCTTCACTTAAGGTCTACCCATAACTATGTCTTAATATTTAACCCATCAAATGCAACTAATCTCTACTCAACTAAGTTCATTCAACAACAGGAACACGCCCAACAGTGGCCTTTAAAACATCTCATTAAAACTTTAACACTTGGCCAATTATTTAATACTTAGCCAACCCAATGCATTACAAGATAAAATAACATTCAACAACATAATGATCCCACAAAAAATATGTATGGATGACACTCAAGGTAGGTGACTTAACTTTATTTAGATAAAGAATGTTACAATGTACAATAGAGGAGCACGACCAATTTCCTACAGCTCATTTACATACTACAAATACAAAAGGCACAATTGCTTATAAGAACTATGAATCCAACCCCTGAAGCAACCACAGGCTTGCCTCCTACAGGCCTTGTCTTATTCTTCTTTTCACTCAGCTAGAGTGATTCACCCTATTGTGTGAACCCCAAAACTTAGCACTATCATAAAGTTATTTTACACTCTTTGTGTAATGACTTCTTGAATCTACCTTAGCACTTTTGAAACATCCTCCCTTTTATATGAGACTTACCTTGCACTTGTAAGCCCCTTCAACTATAAGGTGGACCCAAGTGCCCCCTTATTCAACTCAACTATGTTGTTCGCACCCAAGGTTTTGAGGAATTTGCATGTGCACCCATGAAGATACATTGCTTGGCACTAAGAGGGATCAACATCAATTCCAACCAAATAAATATCACACATGCAAGGAAACAAGAAGAAATCGCATGTAGACCAAATATGAGTGTATCTTCAAGAATATTTTGTAATTGAGTATCATAACAACCTAAACGATCATGGGAAAATATATGCATGAGATGGCAAGTTAGTTAGGATTTCCATGCTCCATGAGGATTTGGAGGCTACATGTGAACGTGTAAATCATGTGGGAATTTTGTTTACTAGAGAGAGTGGAGTAGAAAGAGGGAGAGAAGAGTATTGTAACAGAGAGTTGACTGGAACAGAGAGAGATAGATAGTTCCATGTCTAGTTATGTCTAAGTCTTGCATGCATTTGTAATAGATTTAGAACTGTGTAGGAATTAGGAAAAGAGACTAGAGCGCATGGCGCAGATCTATGTTATGATTGTTGTAGGAGTGTAGAGAACCTGGCGTAGACCTCTGTTATGGGTTTTTAAATCAGAGTATATCTAAAGTGAATGAATGAAATATGAATTCCTTTATCTCTGTAATCTCTTTTCTATTATGGTTTGAATATATATCTACTTTATTTTATGATGCATAGTACATGTTATTTAGTTATGGGTAATGAATGTATTTATACCTGAGAGATTTTCATGTATGTATTGTCCCTTCGCATATAACACAAGACTAATGGTCCCTATGATTCTCATGGCATATTGGGTGAGACCTTCTCCAATCCTAGACTGGAGATTGAATATGTCAGCACCTTGGGGTTTTTTTGTTAAAATCTTGATGAACCCCAGGTCTTCAACCCCCCAGTGAAGAGAGTGGAGAAAGATCCAACAAATGGTTCCAGTGTCGGGTCCTGAAGGTTTTGTATTACATGATGAAGGGAAAGAATGAGGTGGAATCTGTCTTGGGAGGAAATACAAGACTAGTTATCTGAGAAGGAAGACGAGTTTGCACGACGAGAGACCAAGAACCTAATAACTAAATTTGAAAGTTGGAAACAAAGGTATATCTATACATACTTGCATGAAGTTTTCTTTGTTGATTTTTCTTGTTTGTTGTGTGAATGGTTAAAGAGACAGAAATTTATTGACACTGCTCTAGGATTATAACAACCACCGGTATGGAACTAGAATATGATAAATAGACTAGAATCTATGGATAATAAGTGGCCTCAAGAAATCAACTTCTGGTTTGACCAAGTTAAGGAAGGATACATCGTTGACTTTGCCATTGAATATAGTGATTCTTTCAGTGAGGTGAAAAAAAATGGTTTTGGCCCTAGAAAGAGATTGTTGGAGGAAACTTCATTATGGATCAAGATGTTGTTTGTAGAGAAGGGGATGATATGCATGGAGCCTTATAGGATCGTTGAGTAGACCCCCTCGCGCAGAGGGGGGTATGGAAAGAAGGGGGGGGGAGAAAGAGAAAACAAATCAAATGGGAGGGATACAAAAGATGAGGAGACGAGGTGAGAAGAGAATGGACCCTGAAGAGCATAAACGAGAAAGAGTCAAGATATATGCAAGAAGAGTTGAGATAAAGAGGAAATTTGAACAAAGGAGTGGAAATAAGATAGCAAGGGGTGAAGGATTAGGGATCATATCTAGAATGAAAATAAAGAAGATTGCACCAGGAGGATGTGCAGGAGATAGCTCTGTGCCAGAGAGGAGCATAGAAGGAGATAGGTGTTGTAGGCATTTTTCACCCTGCAAGAGCTGAGCTCCCTTAGGTTCTACCAACGCCTAAGATAGGAATAGAGACATAAAATAAGGATATTCCTAGACCTGATTCATACATGAAAACAACCAAGGAAGAAATCATGCATGGATTGACAACAAATCTAATAGTATATCATGACACATAATTATACTAATTCTCTACCAATGAATACATAAAATTATATGAATAGTTAGATAGAGGGAAACATCCAGTATGTCTTTTATTAATCAAAGAAGCAATATTACAACTTATAGATGTAGACTAAAGAGATGGCCTCCTTCTTAGCTCCTTGCCCAAGTCTTGCAACCAAATCACTAGAGTAACTTTGCTAACTCTTTCCTCCTCCTTTCCCATGGGAAATGGTTTGGTTCTTATAGGGATTTAGGGATACATCCATATAGTTATTAGGATAATATTCTTGAGCTCATAATGGAATCCTTCTCAAGGATAAACCCATATAAATCAATGGGAAGTATCATCCATCGAAATGAAATCCAAAAATAGGAGCTTCTATTCTTGGTCGCTCCCTAGACACATAGACAGAGCGATCGGTCGCTCCCTAGACACATAGATAGAGTGATTGGTTGCTCCTTGGTATCCCAAAAGGAGCGACCATCCCTTTTGGTCACACCCTCAATGAAGGAAAAAGGTGATCAGGTTGGAATTTGGGTGGAAACTTAGGGAAGAAGTGGTAGGTTTTAAGGGTTAAAATAAGGGGTTTTATGGGATAATGACCTAGTGATTAGGTGATATTTAGGTGATAATCACCTAATTATTAGGTGGAAAATAACTCTATAACAGATGCCCCCTAAAGTGTGAGGTCAGAAGAGGTGTCTGATGGCCAAAACACTTTATAAATCAAGTCGCAAATCTTTGGGAAAATAAGCTTGGAGAAGAGCATCGCCAGTCTTGTAGAAAAATATTCCTGAGGCGGGCATACCCATGCTCGGTAAGAAAGACAAGAGCATAGCCGCCATAAATACACTACAGATCCATGCATGACACAAGTGATGGGATGATGGCCACAACATAATACACCATGGATCCACAAAAAAACAAGCATGACTCGATCATGGCCATGAAAGTATGCACTATGGATCCATGCAAGCTGTAAATGAAATAATAGCCATGACCAAGTACAAATGTGGATCTATGTCACATCATACAAATCAGTGAGATGACTCAATAACTGAGCAATATGTGAAGTGATCATGAATATTATCCATCACATCTTGGGAAAGAATAACATCTAACATGAGTGTAATCATTCCCAAGGTCTTTGTCCTTGATCCAAAATGTATGAATCTACAACATGCGAATAAATGAGTTGAAGTCGAGCATGGTAGAAACCGTCTGATTACCAATCATTAATGTATATCATTAACAGACGTGAGGGAATCCACTGACGATGATGATGGAACCTAAGATACATAGTACAATATAAAAAAATTGAATAAAGGATTTGATGTTGAACACTCGTAGATTAATTCAAAAGGAGACAATGATGTAAACCCACTATTGAAATGCAAGGAGACCTACCACTGATGTCTGCAAGTCCCGGGGTACTGATGGGTTTCTAGATTTCAATCCTAGATAATGAGTTTTATTTGATAGGGTAAAATCCGTCAAAGGAGGGCCTTGATGTATCCCCCATCAATTGACATGAAACATGTAAATATAGATGGTGTGAAAATCACAATAATGGAGCACAATTGACACAAGGATGGTCGAGATAAATAGGCTGAAATGAACTACAGGTTGTCGACATAGGTAAACTTCCCTTGAACAAGTATGCACGGAAAATAACTTGACTCTGTAACATTAACTTAGATGAATACCATAATGATGGTGATGGACCTATCAGGAGAAAATGACACATGATGGAAATGGTGGTCAATGAGAGAGGATGGATGACCCGATTGTTATATATGATGATAGAACAGGTGCATTGTTCAAGGGTGACTCAAACTAGTAATTGTTTCCATATAATGAAGATAACAAGACAAAAAAACCCTCTAAAAATTCTCCACCATGAGCGGCGAGTACCTCTTTCTAGTTTTATGAGCTTGAGGAGGATAATAGATGCCTGATATAGCTCATATGGTGATGAGTCCCTCGACATATTTTTAACGAACCTAAAGAAGGAGGGGTTTGGTCCCATGTGTGGGTCCTTCGATGTAAATTTTAATAAGCCCAAAGAAGGTAAACGTGATGGTCTTTTCATGTTTAGAGAGTCTGAAAAGGTCGTAAAGAAGACTCTACAATGAAACTTTTTGTAAAATTAATCTCCAGGGCCTGAAAAAGTATAAAACGATACCTAGGAGAACTCTTCTAATCATGCTTGACTAGAGTATTATTTTTTCATAATTAGTCTAATGAGGCCGAAAAAGGGGTAAATATGTCCTTTCTAACCTTTTAATGAGTGTTAAAGGAAACAAACTCACTTTGCAATCTTTTCATGTTTAGAGAGTCGGAAAGGGGCTTAAAGGAGACTCCAAAGAGTTCCTTTTCCATATAGCTTTTATGAGTCCAAAAAAGAGATAAAAGTATACTCGGTAACCTATTCTCGTGTATTAATGAGAACAAGAAAGAACAAAGACTAATCTCAAGATTGGTTTCATTTTTACAGAATCTTGAAACAAAGTAAAACTATGCTTGGGTAGGTTGCATTTTTTCGCGAGCTTGAAACTAGGAAAACTATGCTCAGAATTGGTTTCATTGTTTTAATGACCTTAAACATGAAAACTAACTATGCTCGAAACTTCCCAATGTAAATTCCAAAGGTGGGTGGTTGGTACATTGCCCCCAGCTTGAGAAGCTAGTGACTTAACTCTAGCATGATAACCAGAGGTGGGAGACATACCCCCCCAAGCCTTATTTTCACCTGCCAACTCTTTTCTTGTTGCCAATTTCTATGCCAAATTATATTGTTGGCTACTAATAGGAAAATGTTCACTGGAGAAAGAAAGAGGATCAATTGTCATAGGCAGATGAAAGGAAGGTTCAGTTACGATTTCTTATAAAATACTTGACTCAACAGGAGAGGAAACTATTTTAACGGGCTTGACACAAGAAAACAACCATGCTCATAAAGGTTTGTTTCATTTTTTAACGAGCTTGACACGAGAAAAGAACTATGCTCGGTGATTTCATTTTTTAACGAGCTTGAAATCAAAAATAAACTATGCTCTTTGTTGGGTTGGATCTATTGTCATAGGGGAAAACCCAGGGTTCAACTCTTAACAACACACCAACAAACCCTAACTACTGGCCCTTTCGACAACACTTACGAAGCAGATGAAGTCTCACCTAAAGTAGCAATAAGGGGGGTTGCAGGACACAAGTGTCTACAACCAGGGGAAATGAAAAATGATTTCAGAACTACAATGCAATATAACCTAGAGGTTCTTTAATAGTCTTATACCTAGCCTTGCGAAGTTAGTTTATACCTCCTATCTTTAATGGTGAGAACAACCATGCAATAACAGTATAACAAATAGCAAATAACACAACATCAACCACAAATAACAACAAGATTTATGTGGTTCACCCTCTCTCTAGGGCTATGTCCACAAAACTGTGTTTCTTGATATAATAGATGAAAACATATAGTTCTATCGGTGCTCTTAGTTGTAGATCTTTCTCTCTCTTCCTCTTTATTTCCCCTCCCTACACACCCAACTGTAGGGTTGATCTTTGCACTCAGCTGAAGATCCAGAATACAAGAATTATCTACAACATAAACACTTCTATATCTCAATATCTTTATCACCCCCCCCCCTTCTCCACTCTTCTAGACCTCTTTTTATACATTCCATGACTCTTAGACAACCCTAGCCTAAAGCCTAGGTTCCAAAAACCTAGGTCCAAAACCCTAGGTCCACATACCCCACATTTTAAGGGCTTCGCCGACCTGTTCTTCCTTCTTCTCTGTGAGGTGCTCCAAAGCACCCATTGGTGTCCTCTTCTGCTTGTTTACTTGTCGACGATCTATCATCTTTGCTACTTTTTCCTCCTTGATATTCTCTTCCAATGGCTTGTTTTACCTTACTTCTCTCCTTCTTTTATGCTTCTTTAACCACTTCGACCCCTCCTCGGTTTGTGTGCCTTCCACGCACTTCGTACTTTGTCTTTCTTCTTCTTTAATCTTTTATTTCTTCCTTAGTACATGACCAAGGGCCAACAAGCCCCCAACACTCACAGGTGACTTGTCCTAAGTCACTGTAGGTTTGAGCCTCTTGTATTGCTTTGATTGCAGACTGCATCTGCTCTGTCACTCCCTATCTTGTGTAGAATGTCTTTTCTATGTCTGGTACCCAATTTCAACTGCACCTGGTACCTAGACCCTTCTTTCTTTTTTTTAGTGAGACCTGCGAGGCAGTTGGTTGTCACAATACAGCTTCAACCAGCTCCCATTCACTAAACCATCCTTCCATTCTCCATTAATAGTCTTCAACTGCGTAGCTCCACCTTTTGTAAAATAGGCAACCTCGAATGGCCCAAGCCAATGTGTCTTGAACTTTCCTGGATGCTTCATGAACTTGTTGTCATATAAAAGTACCAAATCTCCTTGTTTAAATGATTTCTTCTTGATGTGTCTGTCATGGTAAGATTGTTCTCGTTCTTTTTGCACCTGCTGATGAAATCCTGCAATGAACCTGTCTTCCTCTAGTTCCATCAACTGTGCGAGCCTGTCTTGAACAGCGTCGGTGTCATCCATACCTATAAATACTGCAATTATTAGAAAAGGAACCAAGTATTCCATAGGTACTATTGTTTCCAAGCCATAAACTAACTTAAAGGGAGTATGCATTGTTAAATTTTTGCAAGTAGTTTGATAAGCCCATAACACTGCTAGAATTCTCAAATCCCAGTCATCTTTGTTAACACTGCAAATCTTAGTGAGCGTTGTCTCCAAGATCTTATTGGAAGCTTCGATTGTACCATTCACTTTTGGGTTGTATGGTGTGCTCTTTTGATGGTGAACTTCGAACTCATGAGTCAAAGCTTCAATGGTTTTGTTAATGAAATGTGTGCCTTGATCACTCATAAGGATATTCGAAAATCCAAATCTGGTTACGATATCATCAAAGATTAATCATGCAATTGTAGCTTCACTACAGTCCTTAACTTCTCTTGCTTCTACCCATCTGGTCAAATATTATGTAGCACTGATAATGTATCGAGCTCATGTGTGCTTTCCTAGTGGGTTGATAGGTCCGCTAAATTCAATAGCCCATTTCTCAAATGCTTGTATAGTCAACTGAGGTGCTAAAGGCACCTCATCTCTTCTTGATGTATTCCCTACTCTTTGGCATACATCGCAGGCTCTGTAGTATTCCTTAACATCCTTATGTAGAGTGGGCCACCAGAGGCTAGCTTTGAGAACCTTCTTCATTGTTGCTTTCCATGCATAATGTCCTCTTGTGATGCCTTCATGTGCTTCTACAAGAATCAATGGTCTTTCTGACTCCATAACACATCTTCTTAAGATCTCATCTGGTCCCATCTTATATAACTATCCAGCTATAATTTGAAAATCTACAGTGCGAACTACCAATTGTTTCTTCTAAATAATTGTATACTCGCGAGGTGTCATTCCTATGGAAAGGAACTAGACTATCTCAGGGAAGTGATCATCGACTTTTCTGATTGCCAACAATTGTGCATCTAGTAGTGTATCATCCAAGATGGTAGGTTCCTCTCCATGTTCTAACCTAGATAACTGGTCAGGTCCATTATTCATTCTCCCTGGCTTGACCACGATCTCAAAGTCATACTCTTAGAATAATAATATCCATCTTCATATTCTTCCCCCCAACACTAGCTTGTTGAGTAAGTACTTCAATGCAAAATGGTCAGTAAACATCTTAAAATTTCCTCCCAACAAGTAGTGTCTAAACTTTTGCAACGTGTATACCATAGCTAAGCCTTCTCTTTCAGTGGTAGTATAATTCATTTCATATGTAGAAATCTCCCTACTAGAAAAGGCTATCAGGTGGTCAATATCTTATGCACTTGGCTGTGCCAAAATTGCCCCTAATTCAATGGATGAAGCATCAACATGAACATTGAATTCCTTACTCCAATCTCGAAAAAACAAAATAGGCACAGTGACCATTCTCTGCTTTAGTGTGTTGAAGCTCTACTGGCATTCTTTTGTCCATTAAAACTCACTATCCTTCTTTAATAACTTTTCCATAGGTGTTTTTATTTGTGTGTAACCCTTAATAAAATTTCTATAATATCCAATGTGTCCCAATGCACTGCGCAGCTGTCTAACCGAAGTAGGAGGAGGTAGATCGACAATGATAGCAACCTTGGAAGGATCTACCAACAACCCCTGTTTACACACAATGTGTCCTAACAACACCCCAAAAGGTGAAAAGAAAATACACTTCTTCGAGTTCGGGGAAATTTGACATTTCCTGCACTTATCCAACATTAATCTCAAACATTCAATATGATCTTTCAGAAGACTAAAAATGGTCCAGTCATCAAAGTATGCCTCCAAAAAATTATGTAAATATTCCTTAAACGCTTCAAACACCACCCTAGAAAAGATGGTTGGTGCATTCTTCAAACCAAAAGGCATCATACTGTACTAAAAAGAACCCCATTATGTTGCAAATGTAGTCTTATATATGTCTTCCTTAGCAATTATGATCTGGTGATAACCTGAAAATCTATCTGTGAATGAGTAAACTTCTTGTCCTCCTACATTATCTAGAACTTCATCAGTAAAAGGTGTATGGAATGGGTCATGTAAGCATGCATCATTCAATTTCCTTATATCTACACAAATTATGATTTCTCCTAACTTCTTATCCTGGACCACCATAGGGCTAATCCATTCAGATTCTTCAACTAATTCTATGATTCCTGCTTCCAACATTATATCTAATTCAATCTTAACTTTCTGCTTGTACTTGGGATTCAGTCTGTAAGGCCTCTGCTTGATAGGCCTTACATCTGCTTTCAAAGGAATCTTAATTTATCCCATGGGCCCTTTTATGCCCTTCATGTATGTGAACTTGGTTGGAAACAAGTCTTGATACTCATGCAATAGTTCTGTAATCTTACTAATAGTAGCATCATCCCAATAGTCTCCAACATTAGCCAACTTAGGTGTTTGTTTTGTTCCAATATTAACTTTCTTAATTTTAATGGGTTGTCCCACAAAAGGTACTTCAATCCCTGGCCCTTATATGTCTCTTTTTCCTTCAGTTTCTGATATTTTCACATTCCTAGGGTCATCATCCTCATCAGCATTAATATTATAGAAACCCTGTAATCGTTGAAGAGGCACAACCCATTCATCTTCTTCCTGTCCAAGAGGGAGTTTAGATACTTCCCTAAAGACCTTTTGTCTTACAATTTGTAAACCCTGATCTATTGTGGGGTACTAAATTTCAAATAGGAACGTAGCTATAAAGTTATGGTTCATACCATACCAATCTGTAGTGGCTAAGAGTAGTTCTTCTTGAAGATACCAGTTGATAGGTTTAGTATCTAGTGTGTTAATGAACTTATGTACCCACTGTTCTTTAGGAATGTTGCTCCAGGTTTCCTCACAACTTCACACATGGTTCTTAGGACAACTCTAACCTATGTATCAAACTTCACAGCCTTCATCTTGGTCTGAAAAGCACATTTTCATCAAGGTGCGACATTGTACCCACTTTGGGATGTTCTTCTTGTGTGTTTCCCGCCATCTAGTTGGCGTTTCTTTCAAGGCTTTGTCTAGTTCCAACAACCTTTGTTGTATTGGTACAATTCCTTCAAATTCAAGTAGAAATGTCTCTAAATTATTCAATCCATCAAATGTAGGAAGATTATTTACTTCTGTTCCAATCCAGTGAACTACTTTAGTCAATCTGGCACACCTCCGCGTAGAGACTTCATACATTATGTTCTGCCAATTTTCCAATGCTTCTTCTGAATCTGATGAGCATGCACTTTCACTTCGCCAACTTAGATTTCCATATGTTGTAGGATTAATATAATCATGTTGTCCTACTGTCAGTTTATAGATATTCTCTAGCTCATAGGCACGGTATTCTTCCCTTATATTTTTTGTGTATCTGTGACCTTCATCAGGATCGAGGGGTGCAATGACCCTAATGCCATCACCTTCAAATGTCATTCTTCTCTTTTTTAGATCAAAAAAAATAAAATTGTTGAAATCCCAATCAATACCCAACAGCGCGGGATAGGGACAGCTATCATCAACTATCCCAATCTCTTTGAAGTCTACAAATGTCCTCACTCCATCAATGTCTACAGGGACATTCTCTAGTCTTCCAAAGGGGCTCACCGCTTGTTGATTAGCCATCCTGAGCCTAATAGGAGAGTAAATCAATTTAGGTTTTCCCATCAATGCCCAAGTTTGCTTCGTCATAACATTTACTTCTGATCCCAGGTCGAGGACCACATAGTCCACGCCGTAGCCTCCAATCTGAGCACTAAGGTGCAGTTCCTTTCTTGTCCTCCTTTTTCTATATACTTGACTCACATATTTACTCATAAGAGGATATATTCTTCTGATTTCATACTATCTTATCAGGTGTTGTAGTTCCTGCACAGCTCTTTCATCTTTAATCAAGTTAATGCAAGTATACAATAATTCCACAAGCTTGCTTACCTCTTTTCCTTGCCTAAGTGGGATAGACTGATCGAATGTTGGAGGCATATCACATTCCTTTACTTTTGGTTGTGCCCTAGATAAATAATATTGTTCTCCAACAAATTCTCTCCTTCCTTCTATGAAAGTATGATTTTCTTTCCTTGGATCAAACAATGGCACCTTCTCTGAAGCTCTTTTGATCCTTGATCCATCAATAATCTTTCCTGGAGTTACCTTGTCTTCTCCTGTGACAGTGCCTCCTCTAGTAATAACAGTGACTCTTGGATCCTCACCGCGAGGTTCCGCTGATATTAGTTGGACTTGTTGGTTTCCACCTCATCTTTCCTGGATTTTAGCTAACAATACTTGACAGTTTTCAATGACATGGTCAAATGAATTATAGTAGTTGCAAGTAGTGCAAGGGTTCTGACAATCCCTTGCCAAATGACCTGGTTGGGTGAAGTTATAGAAAATAATCTGACCTCGACCTCAACCCATGCCTCCTCCTCATCCTCTTCCTCTGAACCCACCACAAGGATTGAAGTTTCCTCCTCCTGGGGAATCGAATTGCGCAGCATTTCCTTCTTGTTGTAGTTATCCTTGAATTCTATATGCATCCCTTGATCTTTCATGCATGAGGTCATAAGTCCTACAATCCTTCTCATCATGCCCCACAGATTTGCAGAATGTACAATAGATATTGGTGGGTGTCTGTACATATTTATGTATATAATAACATTCACCAGGGTGATGTCTGGTTCTACATACCTCGCACCATGGTACAGTAGCCTGCTTCAAAGGATTAGGGGCTCCAAAGGCCAATATTCATTAAATAAGGGACATTTCTCTTTGTCATGGCCCTTTGATTTACATCTGATACAGCAGATGTCTTCTCTTTTCTCCTTTACTTTATCATTCTTCATGTCTTCAACCTGTAAAGATAAACTAGTTAATTGATTCAAAATCTGACTCATACTTGGGTTGGATTCTCCTACAGGGGTTGCTTCTAGTTTCATGGCAATTTCTAATGCCTCAGCCTGCCAAGCAACCTTCTGTTGCATCAGAGGAACTCTAATGTGTAGTAGGAGGGTGGCGATGAACCATTCCTTATGTTTTTCATCGGGAATCTAAAAACTTAAATGGCATGTGAAGGTCTTAAACCTCTTATCAAACTCCCAAACAGGTGCAGTTACCTTCTGCTTGATTTCCTTCAACTCTGTAATGCACTGCGACTCCAACTTAGGCTTCTTGAACTCTGCACTCAATGTAGTCTTAATGTCATTCAATGGCTTAGGTTGTACAGATCCTATAACAAAATTCATATACCATCTCAGTGCACGATCCCTCAAGGTAGTACTAAACTGATTTCTCTTAACAGCCTCATTGGTGACTTGCTTAATGCTCCATACAGCTTTTCATAAAAACCAATGTTGGTCAAGATCCTCAGATCCATATCCTCTAAAAATGAGTAACCTTGTTTCATCTGCCATGGATCTTCCATGTTTTCCCAACTGATTATGTACTAAATTGCTTGTAATAGTGCTCTGAGTGCTCTAATTACTCTGGTTACTCTGGTTACTTATTGTTGCTAAAACAACAAGAGGAGTAGAAATACTTACTTCGATAGTAGGCGCAGTCCCTGAAGTTTCTATTTCTTCTCAACGAAGTTCCTCAGCCTCTGCTTCCTCTTCCCTTGTGAACTTTGAATATTCTTCATCTGATCTCCATGCTTCTTCTCCACTATAGAAATCTTTGTCTTGTGCCAATGTCCTGTAACTCTTCTTAAATAGGTTCGCAAGAGGAACCTTTCTGAATGATCTCCCACTATTCTCATGTCCAGCCTCTGCGTCACTATCACTGTCTGAATTCCTGAACATTAGCTTAAAACTCCAACTGATTATTGTATCTTCAAGATATTCTTCTCATGCAATAGCATCTTAATCTTCAACTTTAAAAAGTGTAGAAACTTTCCTCTAGGTCCCTTGAAGAAATATCTCTCTGCTTGGCTATATGATTCCACTCTGTCAATGGAAAATTCAGTAATGTATCATCCAATAGTGCTATCAAACCAAATATCCACCGCTCTAGACACAGCTTTATCAACTCCCTTGACTTTCTTAATCAACGTCGCTATCCAAACCACGGGTGGTCTAGATCTGATTTCGAACTGAGTGTCTGCTAGTCTGGCTAGCCACTTGTACAATTCCTTGTGAAATCCTGCAAATAAAATCTCGTGCACGTCAGTAAAGATATACCTCCCTAACCAGTCTTCTGTACTAATTCTAGGGTTCTTGTTCTAAGCTTCGACAAAGTCCCTTTCCTATTCTTCTATCCACTTCTGAATCTTTGTCTTTGATGGGAACCACCTTGACATTCCCTCAAGAAGATCTTGGTCCCGGCAACAAAACCATTTGTTGGCACAGGGGCAGACCCAGGGTTCAACTCTTAACAGAACACTAACAAACCCTAACTATTGGCCCTTTCGGAAACACTTGCGAAGCAGATGAAGTCTCACTCGAAGTAGCAATAAGGGGGGTTGCAAGACATAGGTGTCTACAACCAGGGGAAATGCAAAATGCTTCCAGAACAACAATGCAATATAACCTAGAGGTTCTTTAACAGTCTTATACCTAGCCTCGCAAAGTTAGTTTATACCTCCTATCTTTAATGGTGAGAAAAACCATGCAATAACAGTATAACAGATAGAAAATAACACAACATCAACCACAAAGAACAACAAGATTTACGTGGTTCACCCTCTCCCTAGGGCTACGTCCACAGAACTTTGTTTCTTGATATAATAAATGAAAACATACAATTCTATCTACGCACTTAGTTGCATATCCTTCTCTCTCTTCCTCTTTATTTCCCCTCCCTGCACACCCCACTGCAGGTTTGATCTTCGCACTTAGCTGAAGATCCAGAATACAAGAATTCTCTACAACAGAAACACTTTTATATCTCAATATTTCTATCAGCCCCCCTCTCCACTCTTCTAGACCTCTTTTTATACATTTCATGGCTCTTAGACAACCCTAGATTGAAGCCTAGGTGCCAAAACCCTAGGTCCAAAACCCTAGATACCAAAACCCTAGGTACCAAAACCCTAGTTACCAAAACCCTAGGTCCACATAACCCACATTTTAAAGGCTTTGTCGACCTACTCTTCCTTCTTCTCCACGAGGTGCTCCAAAGCACCCATTGGTGTCCTCTTCCGTTGGTTGACTTGTCCACGATATATCCTCTTTGTTGTTTTGACATCCTTGATATTCTCTTCCAACGGCTTGCTTTCCCTCACTTCGCTCCTTATTTTATGCTTCTTTAACCACTTCAACCCCTCCTCGATTTGTGTGACTTTCGCGCACTTCGTACTTTCTCTTTCTTCTTCTTTAATCTTTTCTTTCTTCCTTAGTACATGACCAAGGGCCAACAAGATCCCTTGACCATTGTTTCATTTTCTAACGAGTTTGACACAGAAATGGGAACCATGCTCATAGTTATCATCTTGATCATGGCTTCCAAGAGGATAATACTCCAGACGGAATACATGTCAAGGGACAAATCTCAATCATGGCTTCCAAGAAATCTTCGCTAGATGGAATAACAACACTATGGAAGGAATACATGTCGAGGGGTGCGATAGGGGTAGGGAGAGTAGGCTCTAATAGCCCTAGCAAAGAGATCACCATGTCAACTACCGAATCTAATTCAAAATAAGGGAGAGATTCCTTCTCATTCAGAGTTAAATGCATGGGACTAGTTGCCACATAATTGACCTGCGACGGGGCGGATGACATTGGCATATAAGGACCATTCAAGGAATTCAGATGGTTGGCCATCATATGAGGGCCAATGAATGAAAGTTGGTCTATGGTCATTATGCTTCCATTGTGAGGGAAACACATCACTCGAAAGAGTGTGGACACAAAAGCTTGCATGGCATAAACATAATCTCACCTGAGGAGAAAAATAAAGTCCAGGGGGTCATGGACTACCATCACATCAATGTAGAGCATTTTTCTCCCCAAAGTAATAGGAAACCAAGGAAGGATCCTTAAAGGTTGATGAACCCTTCTGTTAAAATCCAACAGATTCTGAGTCATCAGTGCAAGCTAAGGTCAACCAAGAGCTTGTCAAGCATTCAAGGATAGGATGCTAACAGAAGCTCCTTTGTCTATTATAGTGTTATGAATATGCCTACCACAAACCTAGACAATGATTTCAAAAGATGCGTGAAAAGGGAGACGAGGTTTTGTTAGAGCGTTCCAATCAATAGTAATTGTATTGCTTGGGGGGGTGTCGTTGGAACAGGTGGAATGCCCCCTAGTTTGGATGAGCCTGTATTAACAAGAAATACATGAGCGACATCCTCACTCTTCAAAGGAGGAGTGGGATCAATTGATGGGGATATTGAATCGACCACTTGATGGATCAGATTGACCGAGGAGGTACTCGGATCAATCATTTGGGTTTCACTCTTCAATGGAAGAGTGGGATCGACCGATGAAAGAATAGGATCAACCACTTTATCAACTGAGTCAACTAAGGATGAAATCAAATTAACCACTTGATCAACTGGATTAACCAAGGAAGGAACCAAATTGACCAGTTCATCAACTAATGGCAGGTTGGGAGAGAGTTTACGGTAACCTCTTGAAATTTTTTGTTTAAAAACTAGCAATCCTTTTCAACATATATGAGGCTTCATCCATGCAGGGACAAATGTAGGTGTGGTGCATTTACTTACATAACAAGCAAGGAAATTTGACTTTACCCTTCTTACTTCCAACCTGATTACTAGTCATTGGGTTGTCAACAGCATGACCTGTAGTGACTAATGATGTAGATTGAGAAGAAACCTGAGACCACACTTCTACAACATTGGGAATACCAAAGAAATCCTTGAGAAGGTGATCACCCTTGCAAATCCTGCAAGGGAATTTGGACTTGAAAGTTTTAGACGTGACGACACCATCAACACTCCCATCATGATGACTAGAGGCTGATTGATTTCTTCCAACATGTCTATAGTGGTTGGAAGCTTTCCTTCCTTCTTGTTTTTCATCTTCTTAATATTTTTTTTCTTCTTATTCTTGTCCACCTGGTTACTAGTTGTAGAGATTTCATTAGGCGAAGAGGAAGAATGGGAAGAATACCATATGGGTGAAGAAGGCAGAGGATCAACATGATGTTGATGATCTCGGGGTGGAGTGTTTACATACGAAGCACTAGGAGCATTGACGTTCACCGTAGTGGAAAAAAGCCAAACTGGTAACCCAATCGTGAGACCAGGAAGAGTCAAATTTCTAATGTTAGGTGGACCAACGTGTCCTGCAGAAGGAGAAACAAATGGTATCCCAGGAAAAGGGATTCCTTCATTGGTATACCAAGGGACTAATTCCATAGATATAGATTCAACCCTAAGGTCCACTAAGAAAACAAACAGCACACACTAGAAAATCTAGGAAGCAAACCAAACAAACCAATAACTTATCACAATGAACATACTAGTTGGTGATGAAATCCAACATCGTGGGAACACGTGAGAAGGGGCTGGGATGAGCGGGTGAATCAATTATGTTAGTGACCTTCTTAACGGACTTATGCCCTGGTGCAAGTCCCATTACGGCGAGAACCACGGGTGACCCTCCAAGGAGCCCGGGTGAGTTTGACCAACGTATGACCCAGGTACAATGAAGACTCCCCTTCATTGTCACCTTGTGTATAGACCCTAAATATTATGGCCACTAAGGTTACCAACTCGCATTCATCCTCTAGGAAAGCACAGTCAAAAGTCAGGATCGAAAGTATGGGCAGGATATCAAGTCTGAAATTCTCCAAGAGGACCGAAAAAACCTCTAGAGGACCCCGAATAGATTCAGGATTCATGAAGTTCTGAGACCAAATAAAAAATGTTGATTATAAAGAAGAACCCCCAATATACTAACATTCCTCTATGTTTGGTTAATCCGTGGAAGGGTAATCTCTATTTCTCTCCTGCACGCAACCTCATTTTTAGCCCCTATGTGAGAGGGGTTCTCGGCTATGCTTATACTAACATTGGATTTTCTCTCCCTATCACAAGATTATAAGTTGGTTTTGGGTGCTTTGGAGAGTTCACCTCACATCCTATTCCAAATACCTATCCTAATCTATTGTTGTTGTGCAAGCCCTAAAAAGAAAAGTTGCTAGATCGTTTTTATTAAGCGCTTGATTTTATGGTTGTTGGTTTACGCAAGGGTGTGGTAGTGAAACTGATGATTTTTAAAGGACTCAACCCCAAAAAGGTGCAGAGAATGATGCAATGCAATAATTTGTTTTCGATGAAAGCTAGCTAAAGCAGGGAGGGGATTTCTTTACTGGTTTATAATGAAAACTAAGCACTCAACAACATGCAATCTTAATTTTATTTTCAATGAAATGGACAACAATGCCAGACGATGAAATGAAGTTTTTTCAATCTAAAAGCAAACAACTTTCCTAAGCTAATTTTGAAAACACTCCAACAAAAGTTTATGCTTTTTCTTTTTCTTTTCAAGTAAATGCAATTTGAAAGGAATTCCTTCTATTTCTTTTCTTTCAATCTACAATGTGTAATGCACTGAAAAGTACATAACAAGGAAGAAATCAAAGATTCCAAATTGAAACACACAAAACTCAAGGCTTCAAAACTGAAAAAATTCTTCCAAATGACTGAAAATCAATCAACACTCAAAGAACTCAAATCAAGAGTGGGAAAACAATCAAAGATAAATTTCTCCAAACGATCTCTTAGGGAGATGCAAAGGATATATAGACTACTTAAGGAGGTCAATTCATACAGTTCTGGTCAGACCAATACAACAAGAAGCTCAACAAGATGACAGATGAGTGGCATACAAAAATAGAAGAAACATTTTCAAGAAAAATGAAAAAATATTTACAAAAATTTGTAAAATTCATAGCAAGGAATCTAACGCAGGTCTAAGGTGGATCTAGAGTGTTTAAGAGGCCACAAAAAACAAGTATAAGTGAGTTTTGTGAATTATAACTCTTCAAAAAGAGTTCTCATGATAATGGTCGTTGTCATCATAACCAATGGCTCCTTGTGAAGGGAGAAAGGGTGACCAGAAGGTATGGTCACTATTGGTTAACCTAGGAGGATAGTTGGTCGCTCCCTTAGAGAGAAAAAAGGGTGATCAAAGGAGGTCAGTCACTCTGTTTACACAGGGAAAGGGTGACTAAACCTAGGAAATGAAAAAAGGGTGGATCTGGACGAGATCTGACAGATCTGTGATATGGGTTTCTTCAACTAGACTCAGAAAAGAGTGGGGAAATGATTAGGATGGAACAAGAGAACTTAAAAGGGAAGATATATCTAGAAAGAATATTAAAAAATTCAATAATCTAAGGGGATTAATACGTGGAGAAAAACTTCCTCAGTATGGTCGCCAATCTGTTTTAGGGATTTTGCACCCTAAAGGAGATAAGCTCCCTTAGGTTCTACTAGCTCCTAAGACAGGGATAGAGACATAAACTAAGGATATTCCTAGACCTGATACATACATGAAAACAACCAAGGAATCAATCATTCATGGATTGACAACAAATCTAATAGTATATCATGACACATAATTATACTAATTCTCTACCAATGAATACATAAACTTATATGAACAATTAGATAGAGAGAAACATCTAGTATGTATTTTATTAATCAAAGAAGCAATATTTCAACTTACAGGTGTAGACTGAAGAGATGGCCTCTTTCCAAGCTCCTTGCCCAAGTCTTGCAACCAAATCACCAGAGTAACTTTGTTAGCTATTTCCTCCTCCTTTCCCATCGGAAATTTTTTGGTTCTTATAGGGATTTATGGATAAGGCCATATGCTTATTAAGATAAGATTCTTAAGCTCATAATGGAAGCCTTCTCGAGGCAAAACCCAGAGAAATTAGTGGGAAGTCTCATCAATCGAAACCAAATCCAAAAATAGGAGCTTCTAGTCTTGGTCACTCCCTAGACACATAGACAGAGTGACTAGTCACTCCTTGGCATGCCAAAAGGAGCGACCATCCCTTTTGGTCACACCCTCAATGAAGGAAAAAGGTGACTGAGTTGGAATTTGGCTAGAAACTCAAGGAAGAAGTGGTAGGTTTTAAGGGTTAAAAAAGGGGTTTCTAGGGGACAATGTTCTAGTGATTAGGTGATATTTATGTGATAATGACCTAATGATTAGGTGGCAAATAAATCTATAACAATAGGTCATCAAAGAGGTGTATCCTTAGGAATAGGGTATCAAGTGAGGATACTAGGAGTGGTGGGAGTAGGGTCAAAGAAGACAAAGTTAGATCCCATTGGTTGTTAAGAGATGTAGTCACATCAGAATAAGATGAGGCATAGAGTAGCAACATCGACGTGAGAGAAGATGAAGAAGGACCCCTCCGAGAAGGGGAAGACTCTTTAGCTATTGTGAATGGGTTTGCGTGGATATAGGTAGGAGGCTCTTTGATATCCCTCATTGAGTATAATGATAGAATATGGAGGGACTTTCTCTTTGACCCACCCCCCTTACGCATCTGTAACCAAAAAGAAAGAAGTGAAGAAAGTGTAGAGATAATAGTAGAAGGAGAAAGAGTAGAAGGAAGAAGAAGATAAGATACGAGTGAAGAAGAGGTCAAAGTTGAAAATACTTCGCAAGGAAGAGTTTTAGTATCAGTATATGTATCACCGACAACTATTATTCATCCGGGAGGACACAACACTAGGTTGAGCATGGAGAATCAGGACACAACTCTTAAGCTACTCGTGTTCCATGGGATGGGTAGAGACGATGCAGAACAATGTTGATTTACATGTGAAGCTATATGGTATGTGAAGAGAATCACAGATGAAGTGTCTAAGATAGCACAACTGGGGACCACCTTCAGAGATAGAGCTCTGACGTGGTATATGAAGTACAAGGTGACTACGTCGGAGAGACAAACTAGGTCCCTGACAAAGATTAAGAGATATATGCTTAAGAAGTTTCAGCAGCCTAAGTCAGAATCAGAGTGTATCAATAATATCAAAGAAATCAAGTAGCGAACTAGAAACACTGTATGGGACTATGACCAACAATTCAAGATATAGTTGGACTAAATGGAATTTCAGATCCAAGACATCCAGCACATGGAGTGGTTTGTTACATGACTCCTACCCCACATTTGAGTCCCACTCACCCAACAAAATGTAACAACTCAGGCAAAGGCCATGGAGATTGTGATGTGCCTATAATCCATACTAGGAGGTGGTGAAACATCAACAGGTTTGGCACAGGTGCAATCTCTGCTTTCAAATATCACAATGTAGTTACAAAATATGGCTAAGGCTAAGGTGGTGTGTGAGCATGTGTGGTGTACTATGTGTCATTCAGAAGGTCACCATAGGAATGAATTTCCTATGTTGGGGAGATACGTGGCGACAGGTGCACATAATCCATTTCCAACTGGACCTTAGACCAAGTGGTGTGAGATTTGCAGACAATGGGGACATATACTTCCCCAGTGCCCAACACTATAGAAATATCAAAAGATTATGCATACCTTGTTTTATGAGTTCTGCAAATCCATGGGCCATGATGTGAACAACTATCAGTCACTTCAAGTGATGTACGAGCACGCTACCGATGCCTTCCAGATCCAGGAAGAAAAAAAGATGGAAACCATGGAGGTGTGGATAAAGGAGGATACCAAGGAGGCCTAAGAGGAGGATATGGATGAGGAAGAGGATGAGGATATTGTGGTGTTCAAGGAAGACAACATATATGCTTTAATTATGGCAAAGTGAGCCACATCTCATGATTTTGTACCATACCACGGGCTCTCTCTGAGTATTGTCATAGTACTGAGCATGTCATGGAAGATTTCTCATATTTGTTGGAAAAGTGGGAAGAGAAGAAGGTGCATTGCAATATGGTGACTGCGGAGCCGTGCAGCTATCAGAAACCAGAGGAAGAAGCTAATGTGCAAGTGGTAACCCGAGGAGGAATTTAGATAGAAATGGACTTAGAACATGGAGAATGTTTGGGTCGAAATATAGAAGGGAAAATCAAAAAAGTGGTGCATAGCCCTCCCAAGTTTGACGTTGTGCAATGAAATCAATTCCTACATGAATCACAAATGGCTCTAGAGGAGGAAAGAGTGTGCGAAGAGTTACAACACGTAAATTAAAGGTCACTAGAGGAAACTTGGGTGTGCAAAGAGGTACATCGAGCCATAAAAAGATCATTAGAGAAGGCCCACATCCATGAAGAGTACATCGTGCAACACATAAGTCATTGGAGGAAGCTTGTGTGTGCGAGGAGATACAACAGGGGACACAAAGTTAATTGGAAGAAGCCCACAAATATGAAGAGGTACAACAAACCAAGAAAAATATAAAAGAGGAGGAACATGTGCGGAAAGAGTTGCGATGCATGACACAAGAAGAAACGCAATGCAACACTTATCACAAGGAGCAAGTACAGGATCAAGTAACTTCTTGCATTGTTGTCTAAAAATGTTAAGTGACCCTGAGGCTACAAATAAGTTAACCCATGTGTTGACAAGGATTATGGGAGAAGAAGAGACCATTATGGATATATATGCCCGGTTTCTAGAAAGGGATGTGTGTCAGTTGAGCAAAAAAAAGCGTAGAGGAGGAGAGTTCAATATGACAGTTGAACTCGGAAGCTATGAGATGAATGGTATCATGTTGGACCTAGGATTTGACATGAACATCTTACTGTATAAATATTGGGATTTGATGGGCAAGACAAACTTGGTGTGGTCCCCCATTCAACTCAAGTCGGCTAACCAAGACTAAATATATCTTGTCAATCGGTTAGAGCAAGTAGAAGTGAATATTGAAGGGGTGAAGACTAAAGCATACTTTGAGGTTATTGAGATAATGGATGACTTAGATATGTACCATGTGCTACTTGGCATTGACTACGAATTTGATAACAATGTAGTTTTGAATCTGAAGAAATGACAAATGTCCTTTGAAATAGACACATTGCACGTTATTGCACCATTAGATCCCAATGAGGGCGACATGTATAATGATCCCATCAATGAGGATGCATAGAGTTATATTATTAAGAACATATATAATATTATAAGGCACAGGGAATATTATGTCAATCACATCGTGGATGGGGAGCTAAGATGGAGAAGCATGCACTCACATGACATCAATTCATAGGATGTTACGAAGAGATGGCAGCATCAGCTCTATGGGGTTTCAACAAGAAGACGCATGAATTACCAAAGCGAAAAGCGAGATTGGGATAGGTCCCTAAAACTTACATCAATTTAATGGAACATAATCAGTGGATACACTCCTTTCCCAAATGTATAAGATTCCCATGACCCATGGAATACATGTCCTCAACATAGTATTGGAAGGAACACATGCTCAATGGTGGGAAACACACCGTGAACATCTACGAAAATGGGTGCAACTGGTGGAATCAATCAAGGAAATATTATAGGCTATGGTAAATCCTAAAGAACATATGTGTTACTATGAAAGGTGTTGGCTAGCTAAGAAAAGGTTGAATACATCAGGGATCTGTCAGATTACCAAATGTACCACACTGAAAAGTAGTTCCACCTCTCAAGTACCTTTGATTAAGATCGCACCAATAGATGTGTGGCGTAGGCCAGAGTTTGAACCAAACCAAGGGTTGGGAAGGCCACAAACTCACCTAGTCCCAACCACAAGAGCCAATGACCCTCCATGGCAAGGGCCGAGGAAAAGTATTTGAGTAAAGAAGCATCTTAACCCTCCATGGTTGGATGTGACAACATGACATACCCAGATCGAAATAGGGGTGAGCAATGACCATATGTTATGCTCCAATAGGATACGACTTGGGGCATATGTAGATTAATCAACATCATAGTAATAAACACGTGACATAGACAACTCAACATAATAAAGTGAGACACGATAGGTTGTACCGATGAAGATTGTTTCCATTTTGGAAAAGATCAAGGCTTAGTTTTTATATTAAACTCAATAGGAAATAATAATGATCGCTCACAGCCAATTGACAAGATGTGGGTGGATATAGTGACAAGGAAAGTGGTTCATTAGCTAGTAGATAGGTAATAACGACCTGGGGAAAACCACACAGTTATGGAAATTGTTAATATTATGGTAGCTTCGGGAGGTATGAACCTTTATTGTGACCTATGACGAGACTAGAATCCTCCGGAAGGAAGCAAAGAATTGAAGGAAACCCTAGACAAGTTGTCAGCTGAACAAATATATTTATATTGAATTTATTGATGCCCAGAAGTAGAAGTCGGCCCCAGTTAGACTGGCCAGTCCACTATAAATACAGGGCGCCAGTTTCATTATTCATCATCTCAGCAATTGTAGTGAGAGCTAAGTTTGCGCAGGCAGTTGCAGGCAGCAGTAGTTTTGTGTGCAGGTCTTCTGGGAGAGCTGGAAAGTGGTGCGCTAGCTTCTGGGTGGGATCATCTATTCAGTTTAGTTTCTATTCTTTTGCTTAGTGCATTTAGCCTCTCTTGGCTATTGATTGCAGCCAGAATTCTCTTCTCGGTCAAGGTCAAGGTGCTCAGAGGGTGGCTTAAGGCCTGTGGTTGGGTGACGAGGGTATTGTCAATGGTTAAACAAGCACAATCCTCTATATTCTAACAGGTTATGGGCCCACACCCCCTTCAGTCAGCCTAAAACGCTGGAAGGAAACATAACCTCTAGGTATTGAGCTCATTGAGTAACTGCCGCTAGGGTTACTAGCAGGAGCAGCTTCCAAAGAATTGCAGCTAGGGTTAATAGCAGTAGTAGTTGCAGAAACCCTAATTCTTAGATCCGGCACCTTGTGATGGAGCATCTTTCTCAAGGAGAAGATATCCAGATGCGCCCTAACTCAACAAACCTATTGACTTTCTCAGAAGAGATAAATGACGCAGTTGAAGATTTGGATCAAGGCATGACCAGTTATCAGTCAACCGAAGACATGTGCGAAACAATCAGTCTCTTACATTACTCATCACTTACCGGGACAATTGAAGACGATATGTGGATAATAGACAATGGAGCTTCCAGGCACATGACGGGAGATCAAGCTAGACTCTCAGATCTAAATGAGAGAAAGACATCGTACAAAGTGGAGCTTAGAGACAAAAGCACCTACCCTGTCGAAGGATTTGGACAAGCCTCCCTCAAATTGGAACCAGGTAATCATGTTCACTTAAGCAATGTTCTATATGTACCTGGTTTAGAAAAGAATCTTGTATCAATATCATGTTTAGAAGACAAAGGAAACAGAATAGCCTTCATAGATGAAAAGGTGTTATCATGGCATAAAGATTCCAGC